>JAJHPF010000023.1:4498190-4805690 GCA_024447775.1 Carex cristatella | reverse complement strand
ATGGTCTCATCTGGCTTATCACATTATTAAATTGTAAATCACGAACCATTGAAGCTTCACCTACATCCTTCTTAAAAAGAGGAATGGAGATTCCTTCTGCTGCTTTCTTTGTCCATCGTGGTAAGATGTACTTCTGAGGAATTTTTGCAACATCTTTTTTATTGAAAGTTGCTAATACATAGCGGCACAATATACCTTGGAATTCAAACAAGTGACACTGACAGAGAACCTCCCATGACTCAACATCCAAAGTTACAACAAATGCCTCGTTAGGATTATGAAAATTTATCACCTTGTATTTTCTTGAGGATCCACTTTTCTCCAACTTCTTTTTACTGAACTTGTTGCTTTCAATGAGCTCATCTCGGAATTGATTGAAGATGTTACGCGTGTACACATCAGCAACTTGTTCTTCAAGTGAGGATTTCAACTTCAAAATTGGTTTTTTTGTATACTGAAACAAACCGCTCATCATGCTCTGCCCTATAGCGGTGCTCCATAGCATGCTCATACTTGATCACAAATTCTCTCAAGGTAGTGCCTTTGTTTAGGAATGCATAAAAAAAAAAGAGTGCATGCTTTCACATCTTTGGGTAGTGTTCATACCGGCATAAAATATGATACGATTGTATACAGGAACCCATGATTGCCGAATATCAAACAAATTAATCAACCACTCATCCTCAACAAATTAATCAACCACTCATCCTCTGTAAGCTTGTAGCCTTCCATAATCATCTCCCTTTCACCATCAAATTGCTCAGTGGTGATTGAATTGTACAAACAATTCTTCAAATCTCGGCAAAATGGTGAGTTCTCCTTGTAAATGGTTCCATACCTTTCAGGAAAATTCTTCATGATGTGCCAAAGGCAAAATCTATGCGAAACAGTTGGAAAAAACCCTTTTAATGGCATTTTGGATAGCACGATCTTGATCCATGAGAATTGATACCGGTAATTTACCACGCAATGCATGTAGCCCAGTCTCAAACAACCACACAAATGTTTTTTCTTGCTCATTTTGTAATAAAGCAAAACTAAACATGATGGACTGGGAATGATTATTGACACTAACAAAATTTTCCAAAGGCAAACAATACTTGTTAATTTTATAAGTTGTATCAAAGACCAAAACATCTCCAAACCGTTCATAGTATTGACGAGCGGTCGAATCTATCCAAAAAAAATTTACCATCCTATCCTCTTCGTCAGTTTTGATTGCGAAAAGAAAATTTGGATCTTGTGCTTTCTTCTCAATACAATATTGTAAAACAGCACTTCCATCTCCATTATCTAAATTCTTTCTCCTAAGATTTCTTCTCTGATTCCAACAATCTTTTTGAGAAACATTTACACTAGCATCACAATTAACAATATCTGGGACTCTACCAATAGGAATGTCTGTTTCACTAAACTTCTCCACTAGTTTTTTTGCCACATATGGCATCCCCCCTCATTGTTTTAAGTGGATCCGACTACTCGAACTAACCAAAAGATGGCTGTGCTCCTTGTTAATGTTTCCTACCTTCCATATACCATTTTTGTTTGACACACTTATGTTTACCGGACAACCAGTTCTACGAGTTAATGTTCTACTACCCACCTTTTCTTGATCCAAATTAAGTTCATATTTTTCTTGTTTCTCTTGACGGAATCCGGCACAAGAGCACAGATATTGCCGATGGCGAATTCTATCTGTATGTGGAAAGTTAATAGTTCTCTTTACTCGTACCGTATATCCCTCCGAGACGGCAAAATTGTAATAGAATCTTTCAAATTCTTCAAGTGTCGCAAACTCCATACCTTTTCTTGGGACAAAATCATTAACATTCTTCTTGGATGGAGAACTGTTCTTATTTGTATTGTCTTCACCAGAAATATACATCTCCACCTCATCATCTGTACGTAGAACCATCATCCTAATACAATAAATATTTTAGTGAGAATTCATATCAATTTAATACTTTCTGTTTTGTATGTTTTCAAAGATATAATTTTTTTTAGTGAGGATTCATAACTATATAAATGCTTTTATAAGTTTTCGGTTTTGTAAGTTCAAAGCTGAAATTATTTTCCTTATTTCAATTTAAAATTTCTTGTTGGAAAAAAGCAATATTAGTTTGATCAAGGCAAATACAAGGTGCCATGCTTTTGATGTCGTTACTAATTGCTAGAATAAATGATTGCTAAGTTAGATGGTTATTGCTCAATTAAAAATCAAATTTCCTCAATTCTTTGAAATTCTAGCGGTGAAGGCTTTCGTTAAAATAAATCGTTGCTAAGTTAGATGGTTATTGCTCAATTTAAAAATTAGATTACCTCAATTTTTTTAGATTCTGGTGGTGAAAGCTTGACATATTCTTCATCCATGACCTGTTGCATGGTAGGATTAGCGAATCCACATGTCCTGGCGAGAGGAGAGAGAGAGCTCGTGACTGTGTCGGTCAGAAGAGACGAAGAGACACGATCAGTCATTTTTGGTAAGAACTGGAGACCGACAGTCCAAAAGAGAGAACCAGAGAGATCTCATCAATGAGCACACGTCTTATTTGGAAATGAAAAGTCACGGACAAAACTCAATCTGAACCGTTAATCTAAAATTAGATGTGTTGTTCATATTTTGGGAGAGAATTGGGGCATAATTATTGGGGCATTTGAGCCCTCCTCATATATATATATATATATATATATATATATATATAATATATGTGTGTGTGTGTGTGTGTGTGGGTGGGGGGGGTGTATAATTAGTTGTTTTTTTGCCAAGATATACGTTGTTTATATTTTCGGTATGTGATTATCTAACTCAAGAATTGTTTAGTATTTCACGATTTTGGTATTGCATTGATATATATGGCATTTAATTATGATATTATATTATCATTTAATCTAACTTAAGAATTGTTTAGTCTTTCATGATTTTGGTATTGCATTGATATGGCATTTAATTATGATATAATATTATCATTTAATAGAAAACTTATCCTTTTGACTAATATTAAAAAAAATTAAAGGCTGGTTTAAAGAATGACAATTTTGTGATAACCTTTATTAATATTTTAGTTTTAGAAAATTTTGTGCTAAATTTTGTTTGACCAAATATATTAAATTAACTAACTTAGATCCTACAGAAACACAAATTAATTAGTGATAAATGTATATTTAATATTTGCCATACATCAAAATGGTTGAGTGTGCGCAATTGTTTTTATTTTGTAGCAGAACAAAAAATGTATTATAAGGAATCAAAAGAATAATAAATATATATTGAAATAACAAATGTATATATTCAAAAGTAATGTGGAAAATTTTAACAAAAAAGAGTCTCGTGTAGATGGAAGCAAACGCATCGAACTGGATAGAACTTAACCCAGTTCAAGTTCGAGTTCGAGTTCGTGACTTTTCGAACCGAACCAGTTTGAAATTGAAGCAGGATTTTGAACTGAAAATTAAGAAGAGTTTGAGTTTGATTCGGTGTAATTTGAACTAGTTTGATTTAGTTCGTTAATAGTTCAAATTGAGGGGAATCAAAAGAGAATCGGAAGAGTTGGAGGAGAAGGAAGAGACGTTGGCAATGGTAACTGGTGAAGAGCGAGGGACGGTTTGATTCACGAACCGAGTCAGATCCAATTCGAGTTCGAACCAATTTTAATCGAGCGAATTAATTATGAATTTGTTTTTGAATCGAACTCAATCAAATCACGAGCTACGAGTTTTTTTGCCAGCCCTACTGTACACATTATCATTGGATTAAAATTAGATCAATCTATTTAATGTTCGTTTGTGGAATAAATTTCATGATTGTAGGCCCCAACCAATGTTTGGTGATAAGCCAATAATATCCCGGTATTAATTATTGTAGTATCGTAATTTGGACTTGCCGTATATAAAGCTACCACAAAATCTTAAAAATTAAAGCTACCATTTTTTAACCTTCAAAAAAGTTATGAATCTGAGATGGTGGCAAATAAATATATACATGTTATTTGCAACAGTATCATGTCAAAAATAGAAATGACTAGCTAGGTGCGGCTTATATTTCCTGTTTGATGCCAAGCAAGCTCCTACAACCTTGCACAGCCTCTCATTGATCCTCATACAGTTGCCCTCTTTGGAAAAACAAAAGGGCAAATAAGAATTAGAAAAAGAGAGAGAGAAAGAGAGAAAGAGGAAGGGAAGAGAAGAAGAGAGAAGGGACGAGAGAATGTGGAACAAAATGTATATATTTGAAACCTCTCCCTAACAAGAAAGAGAGAGAGAGAGAGAGAAGGATCAAGGAAGGCAAAGGAGAGAAATTAATGGGGGGCTGCTACTCTGCCTTGAGTCGTTCCGCCTCCTCTGACGTCCTCTCCTTCGATGCACATGATACCAACAAGACGATCAAAAGACCACCACATTCACAGTCTTTCGCCACTACTATCACAATACAAGGAAGCGACGACCATATTTCTCGTCTAAATGTCGATATCCTAAGATCACCTAACAATGGCGTCGACTTCTCGTCCCGCTACAGGTACTATGAAGACCACTTTTACACCATATTGTTTGGAGGTTTTTTTTTCTCTCTCTACTTTTGATAATACAGTTCAAAACATAATTTCTCCAGGTCATTACCTAAAGGATTGATCATTTAAAATGGACATGTAATATCTATGTCTGACCAGCCTGGGACAGGAGCTGGGGCGAGGAGAGTTCGGTGTAACACGGCTATGCACTGACAACCGAACCGGGGAGATCTATGCATGCAAAGGTATATCAAAGCGACGTCTAAGGACAGAAGCGGACTGCGCTGAAGTGAGAAGGGAGGTAAAAATAATGCAACGGTTGGCACGAGGCGGAGAGGAGGAGCGGGTGGTTAGGCTCAAGGAGGCCATGGAGGACACGGAGTTCGTGTATCTAATCATGGAACTCTGCGAAGGAGGTGAACTCTTTGATCGGATCGTGGCAAGAGGTCATTACAGTGAGCGTGCTGCCGCTAATGTCTTCAGGACAATCGTCGAGGTTGTTCAGGTAATTGAATTGTGCAATTATTTGTTAGAATAATTCAAATGCCTTCATTTTGTGTCTTTATTCTGTCTTCATTTTTAGAACTACAATAACTTAATATTTGGTTCTTAAATGTCAAAATAAAAGATCATGACATTTAAATTTTGATATATATCATTTTCTATATACTAACATAAAAGATCATGACATTTCAATTTTGTTTTAATTAATATGAAAAACTTGCAAAAACTACATTGTGGTAACTTCTGAAAATTAATTTTTCAACTCATTAATTTGTATAGTATCTATTTTATGATATTAAACAAAAATCTAAGCTTAAAAATTACAGAGTTTGTATAATTGTATTAATTTTCTTTGCCTCTTAATTTCTTTGTAGGTGTGCCATGAACAAGGGGTGATTCATAGAGACCTAAAGCCAGAGAACTTCCTCTTTGCAAATACATCAGAAGACTCCCCTCTCAAAGCCATTGATTTTGGCCTCTCTGTCTTCTTCAAACCTGGTACTTTAGTTTGATTCGCATAACGGAACAGTGCTTAAATTCATTTATTTTTGTAACTTTTAACATGCAAACCTGACAATTCGAATACGATGATGATGTAAAACAGGTCAGCAGTTCACCGAAGTAGTAGGAAGTCCCTATTACATGGCCCCAGAGGTTCTCAAGCGATGCTACGGGCCTGAGGTCGATGTATGGAGTGCCGGGGTTATTCTCTACATATTGCTGTGTGGTGTGCCTCCTTTCTGGGCAGGTCTCTCTCTCTCTCTCTCTCTTAACCTATCCATCACCTATTCACTGGTCTAGTAAAACTCCATCTTGTTTTTGTTCAGTAAATAATGGTTAGTATTTAGTACTGGTACAGGTCAGTAAGATTCTGTCTCTTAACCTAACTAATATGAATCATAATTTCACACTGATTTCATTTCATTTAATGAAGCAAACATACTTAACCTTGTTTATACAAATCAAAATTTCACTGTGATATCATTTCATTTACATGCTGGCTATCAAAACCAGTTAAAGAGCCCTTGGATGTATGTAGCTGTTGTTGATTTAATGTGATTGATGCAGAAAGTGACGAAGGAATTGCACAGGCTATCATACGGGGAGTGTACACTTTCGATAGAGAACCATGGCCGAGAGTATCAGAGAATGCCAAGGATCTCATTACTAAAATGCTCGATCCAAATCCATACGTGCGACTTACTGCAAAAGAAGTTCTTGGTACACTACGAAATTATAGTGATTGCAGTTTATTGTTTAAAAAAAAAAGCACTTCACTATACAAACATGATACATCATAGAATCACATGACCTATGGTATATTAGGAACTATCAATAATCATAGAGTGTACTTGTGTGCACTTGCAAATTATTCATATACATTTCAATCTAAACATAATAGATATACTGATAGTTTATTACTTTTCATGGTAATATACAGAGCATCCGTGGCTCAAGAACGCCAACCTGGCACCCAATATTTCACTTGGAGAAGAAGTCAGATCAAGACTGAAACAATTCTCAGCAATGAACAAGTTCAAGAAAAAGGCTTTAAGGGTATGTTATGCCTTACAACATATGAGATTACATGATCACATTCTTTGCTAACAATATATGAGAATACCTTGTTTTTCCTTCTTTTTCTTTAACAATAGTAAAGAAAATTGTATACAAATAATATCCCTAATTTTCACATATAAGTCTGTATCCTCTGAGATATCTCAAATTTTCAGTTTATAAAGTCGAGCCAAACTTTTGTCAGTGCCTATTCAAAATGCAAGGGTCAGTATATTGTGCTTTGATATTCGTGCAGAAAGAATTTGGAAAGTCCGGATTTTTCCCAGATCAACTCAGAGTTTGAGATATTACAGAGGATGCAAATTCCAAACTTAAAAGGACTAAACCATAATTAACATGAGTTTGATGGACTGATTTGCATGAATGTCCTAGGTGGTGGCATCGCATCTACCATTGGACCAAGTAAATGACATAAAGCAGATATTTCACATGATGGATAAAGACAAGAACGGTAACTTGACCTTTGAAGAACTTAAAGAGGGTCTCCAATATATAGGCCAGGCTGTTGCCGAGCCCGATGTTCAGATGCTTCTAGAAGCAGTAAGCTCACTTACCATGCTTTTCAAGCTTCTCGGATTACAAACATTCAGTCCTTTAGGTATCTGTTACGAGCTATGGTTAAGATAGACTGAAACTGGTACGAGGTATGGTTTATTATTCCCAATCCCATGCACACATAATGCACTAAGCAGAAACCTCAAGTTTCCCTTCCCCTGCCCCCCCAGTTTTTATTTATTTTTTTAAGACATAAGGTCATAGCAAGCTCACACACACCTAAGAAACACAAACAGGGGAAAGTGTGTTGAGCCTGTCATGAAATTAAATAACAAAATAACAAAAAAATGTAGGCCGACATAGATGGGAATGGAACACTAGATTGTGATGAGTTTGTGACAGTGTCAGTACACCTGAAGAAAATAGGGAGTGATGAGCATCTCACCAAGGCCTTTGAGTACTTCGACAAGGACGGAAGTGGCTATATCGAGGTCAACGAGTTGAGGGAAGCCCTCGAAGGTGATCTCGGGCACAACGACCAAATCATCAAAGAGATCATTTCTGACGTCGACAAAGACAATGTTTGTTTCCTCATCATCTATTTATTCAGAAATTTTCTCTCGGGGTTTAATTTGCAAAGGAAATACCTACTTTAGTGTACTTGCAACTAGTTTCCAGTGTTAGATAGATGGCCAGGCCAAAGTTAAAAAAAACGCATTGCTCCTAGAAAAAATTAGGGGAAATTTCACATATACCCTTCAAAAACTTTGAAATTATCTATTTCCCCCCTCTAAAATTCATAATATCATATTTACCCTTCTAAATTTCAAAAACTATCAAAATACATTTTATTGCCTTTTCTATTGATACCAATTTATCTTTTATTAATAAAATAAAAAAATAAGTAGCTTGTTTAAAGAAAATGCCAATCTTCTAATTAATTGGTTTTCGAGGGCAAGTGGTTCATTTTTCTACTTCCGAAGCATACACAAGTGTATACCTAAATGTTAGTGTGTGTATACTACAAGTAGAGAAATTAACCATTTGTTCTCAGAAAAACCGACCAATTATAAGACTGACATTTTCTTTAAACAGGCTACTTATTCTTTTTTTAATAAAGGTTAATGTAAAATGGTTATTTTATGAATTTAAAATGAGTTTTAATAGAAAATGCAATAAAATGGGTAAATATGATATTATGAATTTTAGAGAGGGGACATGTAATTTCAAGATTTTTTAGGGGTATATATGAATTTTCCCAACAAAATATATTGCTTTTTGTAGCATATTCACTAAAACCTAGGATCAAGAATAAGGCCTAAATATAATTTGTACAGGATGGCAAGATTAGCTACCAGGAATTTGAGCTGATGATGAAATCAGGATCTGACTGGAGAAATGCCTCGCGCCAGTTTTCAAGAGCACATTTCAGTTCACTCAGTCACAAATTATTTAGAGGCGGTGATGATGCATCCTTGCAAGATGTGAAGACGCAAAGCCAGAAGCTAAACCAAACAGAATTTATTGATTAAGTTCATACAGAAAAAAAAAAAAAAAAAACAAGCCTTTTTTGACCTAACCTATCCAATTCAATCTTCTTTCTTTTACTCTTTTCTTATTATGTTTCTTTTGTTTAATTTTTTTGTTCAATTTGTGTTCCTATCTCTCTCCTTCAATCCTTGAACACCAATGTTTTATCTCATTGAATTGAATTCATTCTCATATACAAAAATTGTATTATTTTTTTTAGAATAATTATTTTCATCACTGCGCTACAGTACCCGCACTGCACATTAAAGACATGAAGTGTTATGGTCCCCACTAATTGCTTAGTCTCCCCTTTTCAGTCTCCACACTCGTTCAGTGTCAGCCTTTATAAATATAAATACTTACAAGATAAGAAATTAATACTTACAAAATAAGATATTAATACTTGTGTGCGTCACTTGATATGATCACTTTCTTTTTTAGTCTCCAATGGTCTCCACATAAACCTTCCTCAAATGAAGTAGTGGGGACCCCGCATTCCTGCATCAAACTTCTCCCAATCGTCCCCGTGTTAACCTTATTCTAACAAACATAGTTAACCACATAAATGTAAATACTTCAATGGATAGATATAAATCTTTGTATTACTTGATATTAATATTTTCAGATGTTATCTAGTGTAATATATTCATATGTAAAAAACAGTTGCAATATTTCTCTAACAAAAATAGTTGACCACATACGTATAAATACTACTATACATAGGTATAAATACTTAGAATACTTGATATTAATACTTTCAGATATCATCCAGTGTCATATGTAAAAAATACTGTAAGTGTAAGTATAAATACTTGTGTGACGACGAGCTTGAAAGCACGTTATCATGAATCTCATTTGAAATAGAAAATTACGTAGAAGACGTTGGTGATTTTAGATTTGCAAAATTCTTCATAGATCGTCAGAAATATGAACGAAAATGAACGGAGAAAAAAACTCATCTCTAAAAACGTGTATGGTCCCCCATCTAGTTTGAGTGGTCCCCACCATGCATTTATGGTATGGATACTTTTGAGAAACTCATATGAAGAAATAATTATTTACGTAAAAGTTCTTCATCTCATAGATATAAATACTTCCGTGCATAAGTATAAATACTTCTGTGTATAGATATTAATACTTTGGAAAAAAAAAATTCAATCCTGCAGTTTTTGTAGTCCCCCAAGTTGTTATGACAATTATGGAAGTTATGGTGTGGATACAGTGCGGATACTGTAGCGCGGGTACTGATATCAGGTTCCTTTTTTTTAATATTTCCAAAAAGTTAGAAATTAAGATATCTGTGAGAGGTAAATTAAAAGGAAAAAATATACAGTGACAAACACAAACCTCTATTGATTTGATATTATTTGTTCTCTTTGTTAATTAACGTTTCCTAAAAAGCTTACATTGATTGAGAGCAAAGTTTATTGGTTTATACTCACAACAGCCTTTATAATTTTATTCAATTTGTTTGTTGTTTTTTTCTTATATCCATACCATCTGCTCAAGGTTAAATGCTAATGGTGCATCAAAATTTATAGACAAAAGATAAGTGATATCAGATACTAAATCAAATTTGAAGTTATGTAAGCCTGAATTCGCAAAGTTCTTCTTTTGATTTTAATAGATCAGAAAACCTGCATGTAGTTATTACTTATTGCAAGTACCAAGCAAGAAGCCACTACCTAAAAACCTTACAGAGACTAAAAGCTTATTATATAAGGAAAAAAAACACTGATATTTGTCACAATGAACATTAACAAATACATCAGAAGTTAGAAGAAAATCGACCATGTATGGAGAAAGGCATGGGGTCCACATTTGTCGGGTTTCCTAGAATCATGTCAGACACCATTTCAGCAGTTGCCAGTGCCTGAATAGAGTAGCAAAGGTCAGAAAATATATTGTTGGTTTCAAAAGGTACAGTTTCTCGAAAATTGATACAGTGCTGTTTGATTAGGACCTAAACCAGTAATTGATATATTAATCTGACCAGTAAAGTCCCCAAAAAAGAATAATAAATTGGAGTTCAATTTCATACCAAGCTAAGTCCACTTCCTTCATGTCCAGCTGCCAGGAAAACATTTGGCGTATCAGGAATGGGCCCAATTACTGGCTTACCATCAGGCACTGAGAACAAACAGGGAACAACATGCAACTTTGAAAGATGTACATTTTGAAAAATACACTAGTAAAAAGAGTATATACATTTGATAAATAGAGAAACAAGAATAGAGATGGTTCATGCTTACGATAAGGCCGGTGACCTATTCTGACTTGTTGGTTCAAGCTAGAATCAAGAGATACTGATTTTAAATTTGGAAAGAACTCCCCAGCTCGGCTCCATATACACTCGACAATAGATTCGTCTATTTCTCTAGAAAATCCACAGAACTGACGGCTACTTCCTGAAATGACAAATTACATTAGTTCAATCATGCAATCAACAAAAATAGACATGTTTACAGAGATGATAAAAGAAAGAAACATTTACCTAGAACAAGATTACCCATTACATCTTGTGTGGCCGTCATAGAAATCGATAACTCCTGATCACTCTCGGATGCCTCAAGATTTATATCACTTAGAGTGGTAGTAGTTTGATGGCCTATATATCCAACCTCCATCAAACCATGATTTAGTCTGATATTTCTGAAATTTTCCAACACAAGGAGATGACCCTGAAATATCAAACAAGCAAACATCTTTAGGTTCTAATAGTTAGGCATGAATTGTACAAGGTTGTGTAGTAGAAACCTTACTACATCCTCACTATAATGCTTGTTATTATCTTTCTCTTTTTTTGGTTCTTTTCTTGAGATTATTTTTGGGTTTATTTTTGGGCTTTCTTTTTTCAGGTGGATAGCATTTTTCACTTATGTTGTAACACTATACTTACCATGTAAACTACTCAAAAAACAAAAAGGAAAATTATTCAGTACAAGATTAATCAACATGGATCTGGTACCTGGCTGGCACATGCCATTACTGGACCCCACAAGAAGCAGTAACTATGGTAATGCTCGAACAAACCTAATAGTGAGGGAAGGAGCGGTCCGATCAGCATCAAGATTCGCGCAGACAACTTCAAGATTTGTGCAGATCAAGTGAGCATGAATCTTGATGTGGATCAGACAGCTCCGACTGGTACAATAGAGAGAAGTATTATCCATAGAAAAAGACCTTTCTGGGCCTGACAGGAAGCTGAGGCGCACTATTTGGTTTTATAAGGTTTTGCAGTAGAGAACCAGTCCAAGCACCAGTGGCCACCACAACAGCCTTCCTTGCATACAAGGTATGGTTACTTGTTTGAACTGCTTCAACATCTCCATTTTTGTCTGATCTAAATATAAAATGAACAAACTAGTAGTAAAATACTTTTAGAATATCCCGTGGAATCAAGAAAACAGTAACTAATCTTGAGAAATGGGTTTAAACAGCTGCAGTTGTCTTGTGCTCTTCTGACATAATTAAAAAGCCCCTTTGAAATTGTTAAAAATATTCAAAAGTTGTAAACTGTTTATAGTAGCCCTTACAATTTAATTCAGCTTGTAGTAATAAGTCTAGAATAACAGATTTATCATTCTATATAGAATAATGGAAACAAACTCATTGTTAAAAATTCAGACTACTTTCTGTTTTAAGTGAAAAAAAATGACAAAATAGATGTGCAGAAAGAAGCAAAAAGGATACTTTCAGAATTCAAAATAGGAACGAGTGGTAATAAATCTATAGCCAGCAATATTCCATGAATAACAGGTATTAATCCAAGTCCAGATAAATGGGCAACAAAATTTTAGTAATCCAGGTGACAAGCAAGAAGTAACTATTTTAAACCTTCATTGTATCAAAAGATCAAAAAAATAATTGGTAAAATATCTAAAGATTAGACCTTAACAGGCAGACAGCAGGATCATTGAAGAACTCGGCATATCTCCCTTTTAAGCAGAAAGTGTTGTTGACCTACTACACAGATCATATAATATAAAGTTATGAATCAAAAGTTTGTATACATCATAAGCCAACTTATATATGGCATAAATACGGTAACAACTCGACCAGATGAGAAGGGTGATGCTGATTGAGTGTCATGATGGGTAAATTGCTCTTTCTCAATTTGATCGGTCTCTAAATGGACTAATCAATGGGAAGTTGAGGTCAATTGGGTTAAATTGAGGCTACAATGTGGCCAAATTTTGCAATTAAAGGTTGATTGAAGCAAACTACAGCTTAGTTATCTGGTACAACACCTTTTCAATGAAGGAAACAGTCTTGTATGCATCCAGCTGGCAGTCATCTGGTACGAACGCGGCCCCACCTTCAGTACCAACTTCAAGTTCTGGTTCCTCCAAATGAAGTAAATTTGAATTAAGGTATTTCGCCCTTAAACCGGCTTCAGAAAGAACCTTCACCCTTTCTTGTAGCATTGCTTGTTCTTCTCTGCTTCTACCAATCAATAAGCTTCCTTAATTTAGCAATATAGAAGGTCAGATAGGTGTCACTATTTTCAAATTTGCTTGTACAGAAAAATTCTCAGACAACAAAAAAGGGAGAGGGGGGATTTCATATATACCACTCAAAAACGATGAAATTACGTACTTCTCCCTCCAAATTTTATAATTACGTATTTACCATCCTAAATTCTAATAGCTCACATATTTACCCACTCAAAATCAGTCTTTTATGATACATTTTTCAGTGGTACACATGAAAATCCCCCAAAAAAATAAGAAATTTTTTCTTTTTTTTAGTATGTACCTGTTTTTTTCCAGCCCAAAATTTCTGCTGGATCATAACCCTCTCTCTCCACATCAGCAGCCAGCCCCTCCCACAAATCCTTGCTCCTCACCGCTAGGTCCCACATGTCAGTCCCAGGCGTCTTATGCGCCATCCATATATATCCTTGACCTGATTTCATAACAGTTAGGGCATGTTCGGCAATGAAAATTTTGATGGGAATAGGAATTTTTGGATATGAAATTGGGAATATCAATTTGTGAATTCCTAAGGTCTTTTAACCCACAAGAAAATTTATAATATAGGTGTTCGGCAAATACATGGGAAACTTTTTAAAGAAGTTGTTTTTTTTATGTTTTTACAACTAAAATTTTTGTAGAAGAAGTAACTCTAAAATCAAATTATATTAGGCGCATTGATGCTAAGCACTGATTCAGATTAAGATAATTATACATATCAAATTCTTACAAAATTCCCTTATTCCTTCTCAAAAAAATTAATGTGTGAATTGACTATACAGTCAATTGATAAATGAATGAATTGACTATAATAGAACCAATTTGATGTCATACTTTAGTTAAACCATGATATTCCAATCAATAACCTATCAGTTCCTGCAGCTCTGAGAGAGAGAGAGCAGTGAGTATTGATGTTATTATGGATTTAAACTACTTATCTAATGATGTTTTCTGCCAATAAGAAGGTACTGGTAAGTGTACCGGTCCGTATCAGGATGTCAGCATGGTACTGCTCACTGTCAATGGTTCTGGTACGGTACCAGTCCGATTGAGTTTTATTTTAGGGAGATCAGTACTGCTAGACTATCTAGGTAGATTTTTTTTTTTTTTTTTTGTTTACGTTTCCTTTCATTTCAATATACTTTGGCAGCTGCTGTCAATTTTTCAAAAAGAGATAGAGAGAGAGAGAGACAAACCAGCTCCAGTGGCGCCAGAGCATGGGAGCCGAGCGTCAGTGACAGCAACAGAGAGATCAGAGTTAAGAAGAAGGTGACGAGCGATGGTGAGTCCGATTATCCCCGCTCCAACTACAACAACATCATGATCCGATCGATGCAAAGCGAGGGCGGAGAACGAGCTGCTCCGCGTCCGCCTGATCTGAATAGAGGGAGAACGAACGGCGGAGATTGAACGGGGAGGTCGAAGAGGGTTGAGGAAGACACGGGATTGAAGAGAAGAGTTGGTAGAGAAAGAGAAGGATTCCATGGCAACTTTTAAGAGTTAGAAGTGCTTCTCTGCTCTTCAGCGAGAGTGACGCTTAGTTGTCGCGTAAAGATTTTAACAGAGTGGTTTTGGTTTTCTGCAGCGCCCGAACCATATATAGCTCTGTTTTAATTCTATAGTTCGTTAGCTGTGTAAAGCCAAAACTACTCTGTTAAAATCTTTACCCGAGTTGTCTCCGATCAAGGTTCAATTGAATATTCAAAAAGTTTTCGCTTTAAATGTATCACACGAGTAAATTGTAATAGAGGTCAATTTAAATAATTTCTTTCCCAGATCTTTCACTATGGGCGTTTGAAAACGAAGCTATAGTGTGTAAATAATAGAAAAAATATTCTAATTAGTAGAAAGAGGAGGGTTCCAATGCATTCAAAATTTCATACTTCTATTTGCATTCATTTTTTTTATCTCTTTTATCTTTATTTTCAAAGTCCAAATAATCAATCCGAACCGTTCAACATGATCATCATAATAAAATATGCTTGGAGATCAAATTTTATATTTTTTTAATTTTTTTTACTATTTTTTAAGATAGGTACAAAATCACTTTATCGGATGGTCTAGAATCTCCTTAAAACAATAATTTTGTACCTATCTTAAAAAATAGTAAAAAAAATTTTAAAAAATATAAAATTTGATCTCCAAGCATATTTTATTATGATGATCATGTTGAACAGTTCAGATCGACTATTTGGACTTTGAAAATGAAGATAAAAGAGATAAAAAAAAATGGATATAAATGGGAGCATGAAATTTTGAATGCATTGGAACCCTCCTCTAGTAGAAATATAAATAATAAATTTTGAATGAAAGAAAAATACTATGTATGATAGCTTTTGTTATAGCGGCACTATTTTTTTTGTCTCCCCGCTATGTTACTATAATCGCTATTTAGAACCTTGGATTACATCCTATATTTTTAAAGTTCAAACATTTGATTCAAACCATTCACTACTTGGGTTTGTTTATCAGGTCCGGTTCAATCGGTTTTAAACCAAAATGAGAGAATTTGGTTTAAACAGTTCAGTTTTTTCGGCTAAATGGATCGGATTAGTTTGATTCATTTTAAAAAAAATTAAAACTAGTTAACTGAAATGACTAGAATTTTTAAACTCATCCTCTGTCTGAACCAAACATTTAAAAAAATTAAAAAAATACAACATAATGTATATTGTTTGGTTCGGTCTAAAATTGGTTAAACCGAACCAAACAAAAATTTTAAATCCATCTTAAAAAAAATAAAAAAAATTAGCAAAAAAATATTTGTTTTTATAATTAATCTTCTTATTTTGATTCAACCGAAAAACAGAAATTGAGTTTGGTTTATTTGCGGTTTTATTTCGGTTGATAAATTTATTTAGTCAGTTCATTTGTATTTTTTAAAAAGAATAAAAAATTGGTTTGCCTGTTTTATTTTGATTTTAACCGAACTCAACTGATGAACAACACAAATTTTTTTAGCTGGTGACAACACAAATTTCACCAATCATTTTTTTTCTTTATTTGCAAAATGACATCTAAATTTTTTTCATAACTATAGTGGTGACAACACAAATTTTTTAAATTGTCTACTAACTATCATAGCAATTAATGCATAAATTTTTATTTTCCCCTGTTAATTAGCTTTTCTTACGAAATGTATAAATGAAATGAATACATGGGACCTTCTTGTCAGTTGGGGATTCAGAGGAGGAGAGCATTTTTAGCTGCAATATTATTGTTGGGCTTCGGGTTCTTTTATGGGCCCAGGTTTGCAAATACTTGTTTCTTGCAGTTAGACAAGAAAATTAATCACGTCATTATCAATCAATTCGATCAATTCGATCACGTCATGTAATATGTTATATGACCAATTGTTTAAATATTTTTTTAACTATAATTATTACTTCACATAACGTGTCTCATATAATATGTTATATGACCAATTTTTCAAATATTATTTCTTAACTATAATTATTAAGTAACAGTTTCTTATTTTTTGTACATTTTATTATTATTATTTTTTTAATTAACTTTAACTTGAAATAATAATTAATCACAATCAATCACATCCCGTTTTAGTCAGGTGACATGACATAAATGGCCCAAGTCAGAGAACAATAGTCATGTCATATCACGTTTTTTCGTCTTTACTAGCAGTGTACTTCGTTCTAGCTCAATTTCATATTATGTTAGATCAGAAATGGGGAGAGGAGGAATGAATGAAACGATTTTAGTTGGCAACACGTCGAAGATTTTCATACAGGTCCGATAGTAAATTACAAGGAAAAACAAACAAAAAATTACATTTAAAAAGGGCAAAAGTATCAAAATATATTATATACTATAATATAATACCACATTACTCTGGAGGTAATAAACTAGTTTAGGAGTACAACTTCAACAAAAGATAGTAACATAACATTCCACGCCTCCTAACCAGCAACACCAAAAAGACTAGACAACAGCTGTTTACTGTTTACAGTTTTTATGTACATTGATGAATCCAACCACAGCCATAAATTACAGCCCCACCCGAATCAGCATTTTTTATACCTGATGCTGACACATCTGGCATCTGTCAGAAGAAGCAGGATTGGCGTAGGTGCAGCGATCACAAGACCAGTGATCCTCTATAGTTACACCAGCTGGAGTGGTGCAGTTCTTGTTCTTTCCATTTTTTCCTTTGGTGGGTTCGTTTTTGGAAGTGGAGGTCTGGCTACTGGAGCTGTCCACATCCTCTAAACCATTTTCAAGTGCACGCACCAGGTTCTCAAAGTAGTTCTTTGTAACACTGTCGGGAAAGAGAAGCCATGATATTAAATACATCAAATTTAGCGAACATTAATTATTTTCAACTACAGTTTTTTTTACAGTATAATTATTATTAGTGTTTTGAGATAAAGATTGTGTAGGGTTGCTAATGGTAATTGGGTATGGATAAAATATTTTTTTGTTAGCTAATCAGGTACAGGTAAGGGTAAAGACTATTTTGCATCCGTTATCCTATGCTACCACCCAACCCGTTTTGTACCCCTTGACACCCTTAGTTGTGTGGCACTAAGATCCCTTCAAAGACAGCACCAGGGATGCAAAACTGGAGAATTTAGGATTTGCTTTATTCTATTACATTACCAATGATTTATTTTACTGACATTGGAAAAGGATTGTAGCAATACCTTGTGAGACCACAGAGCTTAACTCGATATTGGCTGAAATTTTCATAGATGGGGGCGTCAGGGGGCTTCTCTATACTGAAATAATCCTGGAGCTCCTTCTCTGCACACTGATGCAGCCTCTCTAAACCCGCTTCTGCCTCACCTGAACCATAATAGATAATGTAAGAGCAAATATCACCGACTTGTGCTTTTCAGTTTGTGTATGTGTCTGCTTGGATTATTTTTTATTGTTTACTTATTGTTGTTTTACTTGCTTGTGTAGTTGTGTTACCTTTGAAATTCACATCCTGTGGCTGTATACTAATAAGTAGGGGTGTTCGTTTGGTCCGGTTAATTTGGTTTTCAACCTAACCAAAAAAGTTTGGATTAAATGGTTCGTTTTTTTGGTTAAATGGATCGATTCGGTTGAATATTTGAATTACTTCAGTTTTGTATATTTGGTTCAGTTTAGATTTTTCAAAACCAAAAAGACCGAACCAACCAACTCTACATGGTTCAGTTTTTTATATATAATTCTTATTTATTTCTATGATTATTAAATGTATCTGTGTATGTATTATTGAGTTTTGACCTTTTAATATTTAATCTCTTATTTCAGTTCAACCAACAAAACCGAAATAACTTTGGTTATTTTGGTTCGGTTGTTATTCGGTTGACAAGTTCAATTTGGTTGGTTCAGTTATAATTTCCAAAACCAGATAAAATTTTGGTTTGACTATTTTCAATTTGGTTTTAACCAAAGTACCGAACCAACCCAATGAACATGCCTACAAATAAGCAGATGCTACTCGTACCAGACTAAGCATAACAGTACTGGGTAAAAACAGACGGAGCAAATTAGTAGGTGGTGGTACTGAAATAAATTATTTATCTGCAATGAAAAGTATACCTTGAAGATACTCAAATAACTGTTTCTTAGCTGTTTCTTTATCAGGAATATAAAATCCGTATGCATAAGTCCATCTTAGCAGCCTCCTACAATCCACAATCTGTCCAACAAGTGCAAAATCGTAAAAAAAGAGCAAATAAAAATATTTATCTTCGACAAATAAAAAAATGTGTTCTATAAAAAAGGTAAGAGTGTATTAAAAAACCTGTTGCCAAGCATCAATTATGAATCTGAGTTGAGTCTCTGGTTCTCTAATTATCTCGCTCAACTTCTGAACCTATAAAAAGCAACCACATTGAAAGAACATACATAGTAAACATCACCAAACAAATCATGCAATTCATATACAGAACTAATATCTGAAATGCAATGAATTCAGTAAAATGAAAAATTTATTACTGCCAAATTGCAATATCCATAGACAGATAGCAAGTTCATAAAATCAATCAATTGAAATTCTATTAGAAGACAACCAAAAAATCTACCTTTTCTGTTTCCATAGAGTGCAGATCTGCAATAGCCTTCTGCCTCGACTGTGTAAAAGGAGAAAGAAAAGAAGAACATCAATGGGGCGCTCTTTAAATAATCTATACTATAAATACCAGAAAATTTTTGAATGAGTAATTTTGACTGTAAGGATGCACGCACAAGTACTATCTGGAACAAATGGTACATTCTATGACTAATCATGAATTAAGAAACATACCGACTGATTGGAGGCCCAGCGCTCATAATAATGCATGTATCTTTCAAGGGAGTTCTTGGCCATCTCTCTCCTTTTCTCAGTTTCATCGTACTGCAAAAGGCAAAAAATATAATTACACCGTGTGCACATCTAGAAATTAAATGAAAAATCAACAATAGAAAGAACAGTTTTCTTTTTTGTTATCATTATTTTCATACCACTCCTTCCTTCTTGGCTCTCTCATAGCTGTTGCAGGAATAAAAACCACCGGTTCTCTCTCCATGAGACTGCCATGAACCAAGACACAACCTATTAAAGCAAACATTCGCTCTGTTACTATGTTACAAAGAAGAACTTACAAACAGTCAAACAAACTCCAAGTTTTAGAAATTAAAAAATGAAATTTGTACCAGCAAAACTCAAATCTACAAGGAGGGGTACAAGTCATGTGCATGCATCCCTGATTCTTTTCTATTGGTCTTTTGCACTTCGGGCAGGGCTTTGAGTTTGCCAAAATCCTGGACATCATATAACAAAGATTAACTAATAGTATTGAAAAATTTGTTGAAATTAAAACAGGAGCGTGTATTAAAAGGGAATAATAAAGAAGTGACTCACCAATTCATGTTCTCAGACTCAGCACTGTTCTTAATCAACCACCTGGTGACAGTTTCACAATCCACGGGACGATGTGCCTCCTCAGTGCACTGTAAAATAATAAATACTATATGAAATGGAGCTTGACTGATCACATAAAGTTATAGCACTTCCCTACCAGTACATGTCTCTGATTAATGGATAACATGGTGACTAACTGAGCCTCAAAAGTCAAAAGTTCTGATAAGAAAACTATTATAACCGTTAATCTTTCTTCATGATACTTACATTCCAACAAAACCAATGAGCGCAGTTGCACATGACATCATTGTTACTGTCAGCAAGAAAAAACTCCACTGCATATTCACAACCAGGTCCAGGACACCATTTTATCTAACACGAGGAAAAAAAAATATAGATACTTATAAAGATCAATAGTAAACAAGTCAAAACGCCTGACTATCATTTCAGTTGAATAAAATTGCGTATTTGGTTAAACATCAATCAGTTTATCATGGCCAAATCAGTAAACATGATAACTAAATAAACTGAGCACGGGTATTCACTTTACCTATATACGACTGCATTATCTAAGTCAATATCAAGAACATGAGATTTAATTGTTCAAAAATAACCAAACTGAACCAATCTCACATCTTCAAAAATAACCAAACATGAGATTTAATCAGTTATAAACTGAACCGAAATAGTTCGGATTAAATGGTTCGGTTTTTCCGGTTAAATAGTTCGGTTCAGTTTATTTTTTGAAACTGATTTTACTGTTCAATTCAGTTTAGATTTTTAAAACCAGTTTAGATCAAACCAACCTGAATTTTTTAAACCCGTCCCCCGTCCGAACCAAACAATTAAAAACATTCAAAAATTAAGACATAATGCATATTGCTTGGATTGGGATAAAACCAGTTAGACCGAACCAAACAAAAAATTTAAATCTATCTTTAAATAATTAGAAAAATTATCCAACAAAGGTTTATTTTTATGATTAATCTTTCTTATTTCAGTTCGTTTTTAATTCGGTCGATAAGTTTATTTCGGTCAGTTTGGCCGTATTTTTTTAAACCGAATAAAATTTCGGTTTGCCTTTTTTATTTTGGTTTTATCCAAACCAAACTGATGAACACCCCTACTTGTAATTGTACAGTGTACCTTTCTATTATCTTCAACATATGATCGATATAAAAATCTAGAATACTTCTCTTGATCTTCACTCGAGACTAATTTTTTTATCATGTCATGATCTATAGCAACGTTGCAAGATGGTTCAGGGCACCGCAATCCCAAGCAAATGGGTCCATCCTTTATTGATGCAGCAATATAACCTGCCACCGAAAACATATCTGTCTTATGAAACATATCCCGAGCAAGGGGCTGCTCACACCAACCATTCCAGCATTCTATGAAGTACTGATGTAATCTATTGCAAGTCTAGCATATATTGGAAATGCCAAAAAAAGAACACAGAAATCAAACCTTTCCAGCATTCTATGCAGTAGTGGTGACCACAAGCAGCAGCACGCATGTTACTAGAAGGTAATGCCTCGAAACATATTCCACATTTTAGCTGCCGCCAAAAGAAAGCCATAAGAACCACATATACAAAGAAAATAAAGGGGGGATTTCATGTATACCCCTCAAAAACCCCAAAATCACGTATTCCCCCTCTAAAATTCACATTATTATATTTAGCCTTCTAAATTTAAAAGGCTCACAAATTTACCCAATTTATTAACTTTTTCTATTGTAACTCATTCTAAATTAATAAAGTACCCATTTTATCCTTTATTAAAAAAAATAAAAATATGTAACTTAGAAGGTAAATATAATATTATTAATTTTAGAGGGGCAAATTTTGAGGTTTTTGAGGGGCATATATGAAATTACCCCGAAAATTAATATAGTACCAGCAATTTGCCAGAGTGTAGCAACACTTTTTTTTTTGGCTTTTTAGCAAAAACAAATTTAATAGTATAGCAGGCACTTACTTCCCCGGAATTGGATATTTCAACTGGCTCTTCCAATAATCCGACATCTTTCCGAACTGACTCCTCATTTGCAAACCATTCATCATGTACCTTAGTCACATTCCTAAATGCAATAAAAAAAAATTACAAAGCTGAAGTGCCAACAGCCTCCAAAAAACATTATTTCATTCCCAGTACATAGAGAAAATATACACTAACCATTTATAGTGACGAAGAAGAATGCATGCAGCATCTCTAGAGATGGAGAGGATTCCAGAAACCTTAGAAATGTCTTCCTCTTGACGTTGGCATATTTCCTCCTCTTTAAGTATATTATATCTCTGCGACAAAAAAAATTCATTTATTAGACTATTTTCTATGCAGGAGCTGTTAGTATCATCATCTGTTAAAATGACCAATTTAACAGTAAGTAATTTTATCAAATGTTCTATACAGATAAGATATTCATGGCCTAAACCATATCAATCCTTGATATATAGTCTCAGAAACAGCTATCAGAATATAACAAACAACATTTTTAAGGTCAAAACCAGAAACTAAAGTTTGATCAATGGGTTTCATGCTAACAAATAACCTAAACAAGCACAACATCAGTCCAATACTCACTAAACTAATGAAGTGTACTGAAGCAAAAATTAAACTATATCTAAAATCCTATATGAAACAACTCAATTTCATACCCTTCGTCTCATATAATCTTTAAAATTCGCAAATTTCATACCTGATCTCGCCTTGTCAGCAAACTTTGAGAATCCTCGCTTTCGTAATCCCCATCAATCTCATCGCTCCCGCATCCATCGTCGCTGTACAAATCGTCATCATACATGAGCTCGGAATCGCTCGCGTCAAGCATGTCTTCTTCGGAATCCATACTCGATCGATCGAGTAAAAAACGAATCTAGGGTTTTATCGCGTTGGTTGAGAAGGAACCGAGGTTAGAGGTACGAGAGAGGAAAAATGCGAAGGGTTTTCTCCTTCTCCTTCTCTCTTACAAAGGTCTAATCTAAAAAGATAAAAAGTACGAAATCATTTATAAGTCTGTGACAAAGTATTTATAATTGTAGTGTAGCAAATTGGGGAACTCCAAAAGTAATCGACCCGCAACACCGTATGGATTACGAGGAGGAGACTCTTTTTTTTAGTGATTTCCTTTTCATACTACATTCATAGATATTTTCTGTGGAGGAAGTTGTGCGTATGTATGTTGCAATCCACTGAACCACATTCATAGATATTTTCATACTACATTCATACAACAACCCGTAACATATTTTGAAGTATAGAGAAAGGGAAGCGTAATCTTTCCTTTTATTAGAAGAAATTAGTAGCTGGATCCGATCTTTAATGAACCGACTGGAAAACAGGGGTGACGATTTTAACAAAACAATTTTTGTTTAATGCAGAGTAATAACAATATGCAATGCTGTTTTGATTCTATATTCGGTGCGCTGCATAGAGTAAATTATACTCTGTTAAAATACTAACCGTAAAACAGGGCACCTACTTCTGGTTTTGTCATTTGCCGCCTAGATATAGACCGGGTCTAGCATTTAATTTGATCATCAACAACTAGGAGACGGTGTTCCTATTTTGAAGAGTTCTTATTTTGTCGAATTTTTCTTTAAATCGATTTGAACGTCTTTCTCATAATTAGCAATTAAAATTTGCGCGCTAAACTAAAAACCAGGCTTACAATATTAAAGGCTTAATTAAATAGGAAGTCGATTTATGTATAATTTTATGGATTTACTCTTATTAGTTTCTCTTTTTAGAGAATTTATTTTGCTTTAAATAAGTCACTGTATTATGTGTTTAAAAGTTAAATTGAATACAATTCTCTTTCTCATAAATTTGTCTCTTTATCTCTCTCTTCAATTTCTACCTCTCCCAAAATCCTAATAACGGAAAATATATATTTTTATAATTTGACGGGTGAAAATGCAGTCTAATTTATGCACATCGTACGCATAAAAAACTGATAACATTTTATACATGCTTACTGTTAATCAAATATCAGAAAGTTTAGAATAGTAACTAAAAAAATTTCGGCAAATAAAAATCAAGAAAATATACAATTGCATGCATCTTAGAAAAATAGAGCTAATAGTGGTAAAATTATATTCCCAATACAAATGACATATCAAACAAATACATATAAAAGTTCAGATCAAATCAGATATTTATTAAAATAATATCAAAAATATTAAAATTCATAGTATTTATCTAATTATAATAATGAATAAAATATTTTTTTTATAATAGTTATTAAAATATATGAGATATATTTACTATTCAAATACAAATAATTAAAACATAAATTTATATAAATAATTTTATTCATACAAATATCAAACATTAAATATCTACATCTAAATTTCTAATACAAATCAAATATTACCCATATTATTTTCACCCCTACATACATCATAATATGGGTAGTTCACTTGTTAAAATCAAAGGGCTGTCAAATAGGCCTGCTGAACCAGAGTCAGTCGCCAATTAGTCAAAAACAGTGGCCGTGACATACAAATATTATAAATTAAAATGACGCTTCAAGGGACACAAACGCCGCCATGATATTGTCCAGTGCAACCACTAACCAGACAGCTAAAACTAATTAAAAATTATTCGACCGCACGCTTTTAAAAAGAAAATGCAATTAAATGGTGTTTAAACCTTTTTATCATTAAAATAAACACTTTATTGAAAGCATCGATCACATTCCCATCGCAATGATAAATTATTCGCTATTTTCAACACTTGGTTGACCAAAAAAACAATTTGAACAACTTTTTCAAACTTCACACATTTTATAAATCAGTTTTGTACCTTCTGAACCCTAAAATATTAGTGTTTTGGATACTATATACAATATAACAAATGACCAATTCAAATTTTAAACCGCCCAAAAATATTTTTTAAATTTTAAATTTGCCTGGAGCCCTGGAAACTCAACAAAAGCTCACTAGTAATAATCATCTGTTTAGGGCGAATATTAAAGTGTTACTATATCTTTCACCTTGAACCAGATTGTCCCTGATTTCAATCGAACGGTTCAGATCTAAACTCAAATTTCGAGTCACTTTGGCAAATCAACAATTTCTCTCAGGCATTTCATCGAACAAGAACCTTGCATTGAACATTTACCAGGAAATTGCTCTGAGTAGTTAGATCTGAACAAAATTAAATTCATAAATGACACATTTAATGAAGTTTTTCTTTAACATTCAAAACCAAACCACAAAATACAACCATGTTTTCCTTGAAACCATCTACCAACTAAACCTACCTTGAAACCAAACAAACTACAAATCTAAGCTCTCTCACCACGAATCCTACGAGCGAGCTGTATATCCTTTGGCATGATTGTAACCCTCTTAGCATGAATCGCACACAGATTCGTGTCCTCAAACAACCCAACCAGATACGCCTCTGCTGCCTCTTGCAACGCAGCAACAGCAGAGCTCTGAAACCTCAGATCAGTTTTAAAATCCTGAGCAATCTCTCTTACCAGTCTCTGAAAAGGAAGCTTCCTGATCAACAGCTCAGTGCTCTTCTGGTACTTTCTGATCTCACGAAGTGCCACTGTGCCAGGCCTGAAGCGGTGGGGCTTCTTGACACCACCAGTGGCTGGTGCTGACTTGCGGGCTGCCTTCGTGGCGAGCTGTTTGCGTGGCGCCTTGCCACCTGTTGACTTGCGAGCAGTTTGCTTTGTACGCGCCATGGTAGAGAATTTGAATTTGAATATGAGGGTTTGATAGAGAAAAAAATGTGGTTATGAGAAGATGGGATTTGGGGGTTTATATAGAGAGAGTTGCGCTGAGGCGAGACCGCGAGAGGGAGGGAAACGGGAAAATTTTGGGTAGAGATTTTAACATTGCAGTTTTAGCTTCATGCAGCGTGAGAACTACATTCAGCGTCGTTTTAGTTCTATAGTCCTTGCGCTGTATTAAGCCAAAATAAGTCTGTTGAAATATTTACCTGAAAATTTTGGGGGGAGGTTTGGTTTTCATTTGAGGAGGTTATGGAGCGTTGGATTGGGGTTGGAATGGACGGTGAAGATTGAATGGGGACGGAGGATTAGGATAGCGATCCGTGGACAGGCTAAAGATTTCAAGTGCGCCTCCAGCGTTCAAAATTTCTGAGCAAGGGCTAGTAATGGGGTATTATATCGCACGAATATTGATGAAGAATTCTAACTGTTATGCATATGCACTCCAACTTTTTGAATTTACAAAATTATTGCCACAATAAAAATAAAATCTTTCACAGATGACATTTCGCCCTCGGCTTTTAATTAAAAAAAATGCGAGATGAATTTTGCGTGCATATATTCAACCAATAGTGTGATGTTCTAAATATATATATCATGTAAACCCAGGGATTATTTGATCTCTCTCTCATACTTCCCAACAATAACAAAAATAGAAGCTAGCATTTCTCTTTTGGCATCATATGGTTTAATTATTTAAATTAGTATGCTAGATCTCTCTTTTCTCATTAATTTTCTCTTTTTTAATAATTATTTTGTATATTTGCTTAAATTAGAGTATCATTTAAACTAGATTTTGTTCTATCTAGTTTTCCATTTAGAACATTGTTTTTCTAAATTAAACGAGCTTTTTGAATAAGTTTTGCAAAAATAAACAAAATAAGGACTAAAATGTAAAAATGACATTTCTTGATTTGGCCTAGTGTATTGAAAATACCCCTCTACCCGTGACCTGGACCGGACTGCCCGTGGTTCATGCCCGACCGGACCATGCCTATGGCCGGGTTGGCACGGGTCCACGAGTAGGACGGGCGGGCAAAAATACGGGCTGGACCCTAAATTTGGGAAAAAACCTGTGTGACCCGGACTGCCCTTTAACCCGTACCCGCCCAAACCGCTGCTCGAACCTCGAGCAACCCCCTGCCAAAACCTGCCCGGACCGCCCGCTCGAACCCACCCGAACCCCCCCCCCCCCAGACCGCCCGTCCAGACCGCCTGTCCTACCCCCTGATTCCAAATTCAAATTTTAAAAAAAAAACGGTTTTATTCTCATATATAGAGTCCGACTAAGTTGCTGCCGGCAGCATTTCAGCCAAGTGCTACCGGGGCCATATTTTAGTATCTGATGTTCAAACAACAAATCCAAACCGTTATATGTTTAATCTATATTAAAATGTGCTTGGAGACCAAATTTTATATTTTTTGAAATTTTTTTCCTATTTATTAAGCTGGTTTGAAAACCGCTCTTTTTATTGAATTTCTGGAGCATTGAAAACAGCAATTTTCAAACCAGCTTAATAAATAGCAAAAAAAATCCAAAAAATGTAAAATTTGGTCTCCAAGCACATTTTAATATAGATTGAACATCTAACTGTTTGAATTTGTTGTTTGAACATCAGATACTAAGATATGGCCCCGGTAGCACTTCGGTCGAAGTGCTACCGGAAGCAATTTAGCCACACTCCTCATATATAACATTTTATTTTAATTTTCTATAAATAAAAATACGGACAACAAACTTATTTGAGAGTAGTTAAAAACGACATATCAAAACTTATGAAAAAAAAAAAAATAATAATATATGATACGCGACTTATATCTCCATTTTTATATAATGCACGTAGTTGTCCTGATCCGCCAATGGCTGAGATTAAAGGATAAATTTTCAGATTTAATATCAGCCCTCCAATCACATAATCTGTCATCTTTTGATTAAATGCATCTATTTTATATGTAGAAATCTAAATTTAGTTAAAAATATACTCGCCACACATATTGCTATATTGTTTATCACAATTAAAATTGAATGAATTTCTACTGATATATTTTCTTATTTCTCCTTAAAACTATATTTGATTCTTGCAATTAAATTATTTTCTTATTTCTTCGTTTTCTTTGTTTTATTTCTCCTCTTTCTATATATTTTCGACAATAAAAATGAAAATTATTCAATCTTGTCAACTCTTAGGGACTCATAATTTAATGCAATTTTGATCAGGTCAACCTCGTGATGTGATCCATCAATACAAAATTAGAAATTAAAGCTCCAGCTTTTTTTCTTCTCTTTTGTTTTTTTTTTCTCTTTTTTTTAGGAAAAACTCATGTTGGGAACAATGAAATAGAGGTCCATTTTATTCGGATTTAAGTTGTAGGATTTATTTTTTCAGTTCGAATTATCTGATTATAAATAGATGTTTTATATTGATTTGTTGATGTTATTGAAAATTCACTTCTATATAATTTCAGTAGATCAATTCTAGCGTATTCATTTTAAATTTGATACAGTTATAACATAAAAGATAAATTATGGAATCAAAAATGCAAAATAAAGACAAATTTATATAGACTTTTCCCTGCCGTAAGAGTCCATCTGAGACATATCTAAAACCTTGGCAAGGGGTGCTTAGAAGTGCATTTTTGAACATATATTTTGAAATTTAATTGTATTTTTTTTTTTTACGCGTAGAAGTCTAAATTTAGTTAGAGATGTACTCGCTATCTGTATTGCCACACGTAATGCTAAAAATTAAAGAAATAAAATTAGCATTGAATTTTTGTTTTTATATCTCTTTTTAGTTTTGATTGGCTCATCAAGAGATTAACTTTCAATTTTGACAGATAACATATCTCATTTCCGAATTGCCTACCTCTTATTCATTTTTGAAAGAGAATAAAAAAAAAAGACACATTATTGATTTATTCCCTACAACATATTCACATTTAATTTAATTGATTTTTTTATAAGATTTAAATGAATTTTAATGTAAAGATTGAAGAATGTATTTTTTCCATTTTCATTGCAAAGAATGTTGTTAAAATTAAAGCAGTCATTTGTCGTTGTTTTTTTTTTACCGTTATTTATTATTTGTCTCTCTGTTCAATCTTAATATTAAATCTTATAATATAATCCCGTTGCAACGCACGGTCACGATATAAACCATCCAAAAAGTTCAATACAATTTAAACATGACCTGGATATTCCAGTTTGGTCATTACGGAATCTGATAAAATTTAATACACGACTATATATTCAAGTGAAGGATAATATTGTTAAAATTTTGATTGCTTGTGTTGTACAAAATCCGACAGTATTTTCTCACAATTATCATGTCAGTCCGTTCTCCGTTGTAAATTAAAAGTCATGCAATGGTTTCTAATTGAATATTGTTAAGAAAACTTCAACACTCTATCACTTTCAAAGATATTCATTCAGGTACCCTAACTCACAAATTGTACAAGGATTCTTCTTAAGTACGTATTTCACTGATTGGTCGCCACAAATTTTTAATTCAATAGAACAATCCTTATGTTTTCCTAAATTTGGTCAAACAATCAAGCTGCACTGCTGTAGGCCAATGCCATATATTATGCCGACTAATCTTGATAGTTAATTATATATTTTTCTGCCTCAATAATTGAATTCTGAATAGGTCGCAAGTCAACTATATATGTGTGCATATGCAAGGTTGAATGTCATTGAATACATGAATAATCTATTGCTTCATACAGAACATGAATCCGTCCGGGTTGTAAATTTGTCAAAAAGATATTTTTTTCTTAGAAGAATCTTATCTGAAACAAACTCATATTATCTAGCTTGCATCATGATGAAATTACGAGGTATGCTAATAATTATAGCCGGACCTTTATTTTTCCTACTATATCCCTGTAATTAATTTTATTTCTGATAAAAATAGTGATTTTTGTTCATTTGACAAACTCTCACTGATCTATTTCTTTTTTCTAGTTATTTTAATATAAGAAATACTAATTTTTAACGATATAAATACCATCTTTAATAATAAACATATTATTTTTAATAAAAATATGAACATATTATTGAATTTCTACTACTTAATAAAATAACTTCCTTGTTATGTAGTTATCGATTGTATAAGTACTTATTTTATTAGTATGGCCATCAGAATCAAATCATCAATAAACAAACATCAACTTCATTTACTTTAGAAACTATATATGTATCTAGTTTTTTCAACTTTTATATAGAAATGTGTTTTGTGCTTTTGATTGTTGGACCATGCAAAAGGAGATGTCAATGATCAGTGAGAGATGAAAGTGCTTTTGATTTATTTCAAGGCGGTGGTATCAACCGGTTTAAGAAGCACCTAGCCGGTATAAAAGGAGATGTTAGACCATGCAAAAAGGTGTTAGCAGATGTTCGTTTTCAAATGCAACAAAATATTGATGAGTTTGTCAACAAAAGACGAAGAGTTAATAAATTAGATGAAGAGATGCATCTCGGTGAAGAACAATCTCATGTGGAGCTGACTTAAGACGAAGAAGAAATTGGCAATCTTTCAACACCTTCTAGCTCCAAGGGCAAATGTGTTGCGTTCAGCAGAGGGCAACTAATTGCTAGCAGGAAGAGGCCAGAAGCTGTGAAAAGAAATGCAAAACCTAGTGTTGGTGGTACTTCATGCCTCTTACCACATCCAGGGCTCAACCATCCCTTAAAAGTGTTTTGCAATCAAAAGAAGTCAAAGAAAAAGTTGATTTAGCAGTGTTCGAGTGGATGATTGATGCCGGGATTCCTTTCAATGCTTGTAACTCCATGTATTATCAACTCATGTTGGATGCAATTGCTAGTTTTGGACAGAGGTCAATATTACTGAATTTTCCAAACATTGAATGACCTTATTTGGTGTGCACGATGAGATAGAAAGGTTCGCTCATGGAAAAATAGAATTGCAAACCAAGCTGACTAGTGAGATGAGGTTGTTTCGAAATGCAGAAGGGAATTTTGGGAGGCCTACTGCCATTCGTACTCGTTCCACAATGCCTCCAGGTAATAATAAGTTTTAAGATTAATAAGTTAAGTCGTTACATGTTGATATAATATAGTATGTCTTAGTATTGTTTACAAAATGTAAATTCATTTCTAATGTAGACAAATGGTGGATAACATATGGTAGCAGTGCACCAAATCTACAAAAATTAGCAGTTCGCACCTTGGATCAAACTTGCAGTTCATTTAGCTGTGAGAGAAATTGGAGTGTGTTTGAGTTATTCACTCAAAAAAGAGGAACATAATGGAGCACCAAAGATTGAATGATCTTATTTATGTTCACTATAACTTGAGGTTGCATCAAAGGTATGAGAAGTGTTTCAAGTAAAATAAAAAATTATTTTGTTGCATCAAAGTGTTGCAAGTTTAAAAGTTTTTGAATTGTAGGACATCATTCCGTGGGAAAAATTATGATCCTATAAGCTTTGAAGATTTTGTTGATAATGACAAGTGGATTTTAGAGGATGATCCCCCACTCTTAACAGTTGATGAAATTGACAGATTTCGCAAACAAATGGTTGCACTCAAGATACAAACTAATGAAGACAATATAAAATCTTTCATAAACTAATTTGAATTATGAACTTCAACATAATTTATTTATAAATTCTAATTCCATGACTACTTGATCTCATGATTTTTTAGATGATTTCTGAATTTGGATGAATTTAATTCTGGAGATAAAGTTGAAGATCCATGCACAGACAATATAGGAAGAGTTGAAGATCAAGACAATCAAAGTGTTGAGGCTGGAGATCAAAATGTTTCAATTACCGAGTGGTGTTTTACTAGTCTTAGAATTCTAGCTTTTAGCATTTTAATTTTGTTGTTGGTTTACTTTCTTAGCCATTAGAAATATTAAACTTTTATTTTTGAATTATGGAATTGCTTTAAAAGTGTGAAGTTATTTGTGGCAACTTATATTAGAATATTGAACTTTTATTTTGTTGTTGTTTATTATCTTCTTTTTTCTTTTCATTTTTATTTTGTTCTTGGCAGTATGTCACTTCTTTTGTCCTGGATGCTTGTTGCTAGTCAATTGGAATTGAGGGAAACAATAGATGCTAATTTCTTTGTACGGGAAATTCAGCATCAATGCAATCATGGGAGTAGTGAGAGAGGAGTAACAACAAAATTGGATACTGGTAATCGAAGTGGGATGGTAGAAGGGTCAACAAATGCAAGGACAAAGCTACTGGTAAATGAGGGATCAAGGAAAATAAAATGGAGGGTACTGGTAATTGGGAATCAGTGAAAGTGAAAAGTTGCAAGCAGAACTCCAAAGTGAACCCATATTAAATTATAAATTAGTACCTACATAAATTGCGATTGTTTTAAAAAGATTGTTTTAAAAAGATCAGCGGTTGAACCAGTTGACCCATCGGTCGGACCAGTAAACCGTTGACCTGAAGGTTTATTGGATCGATGTCCAGTTCAGTTATGATAACATTGCTCCATAGGTCCAATTGAGCCACAATTTGAACCGAGATTACCACATAATCCATTATTAATTGAGATTTTAGAACTAAAGAAGAAAATTACTGTAATAATGCATTCCTGACTGAATAATTTTGTTCACTGCTCTTTAAACCTTTCAAATGCTGAGATATTATAGTTCCAGAAACTGTATACAGTACATAATTAAATAGACATCAAATTCTTTACTCATTCCTCGAGAAATGAATATTATCTATCTTTAGCAAATACTAATCTCAAGAAACTGCTATGCATATCAATAAAAAAATGTTATTCCTAGCAAATTCAGAAATTATTATTTCCCGTTGTCAATAAGTTCTCTACAGAAAAATTACAGTGCTAGAGTTCTCATATTTCGATAACACCTTAGCAATCAATAACAATACCTTCTAAACTGGCCTATGTCTACACAGAGACTGCCTCCTTGAACCTCTCTTCCTCCGTACCAGTTTCTCTGTCATCAAAGCTTGGTTTTTTAGGGATTAATCCGAGAATTTTGAACATTTCTTGATCGGCATCAAAATCATTGTTTTGTGTTGTAAGGAGTTTCTCTCCAGTGAAGATTGAGTTTGCCCCAGCAAGGAAACACAGTGCCTGTTCAGGCACGGAGAACCGCACACGGCCAGCTGACAGACGTACCATTGCATTTGGCATCGTGATTCGTGCCGTCGCTATCATACGAATCATCTCCCAGATCTCCACAGGCTGATCCAACAAATAATATAAATTAGACACCAGCTTAAATCAAGGGGGAATATCATGTATACCCCCTCAAAACTTCAAAATTACATATTCCCCCTAAAAAACTCATTTTAAATTTAAAAAGTACTCATTTTACTTTTATTAAGAAAAACAAAAAAATATGTAGCATGTTTCAGAAAAAATGTCATTCTTCTAATTGGTCGGTTTCTGAGGTCAAATAGGTCATTTCTCTACTTCCTAAAATATGTACCATTTTTCTGCAGAATTTTTACTCTTTTGTGAGTTTTAAAGTCTACGCAGCAAGTGAGCTCTCAAATAGCCTCAACTACATATTTTAGGAAACATAATTGAAATGGAACCAAACAAAATGGTACCAAACTACCAAGTACTGTCATCATTTCTTTATATTGTACCTTCTGATCCTGAAGAGGGGTGCCTTTTACGGGTACCAGTGCATTAATAGGGACACTCTCTGGGTGTGTTGGTAGAGTTGCTAGAGTATGTAATAATCCCACTCGATCCTCTTCGGCTTCTCCTAGTCCAATAATACCTCCTGTATAGAATCAGAAATATATCATTAAGTTAAAGCATGCCGGGTTTTAAGTTCTAATTTGGACGTGCTAAGAAGACCTGAGTATCACTGGTACAAAAAAGGTATAAATAACACATGCCATCTAACATGAGAATACAAAACCCATATATTAACTCCTTAACCTGATTATTTGTGTAAAATCACTTTATTTGTGTAACACATTCCATCTAATAGCATGCCGGGTTTTAGGTTCTAATTTGTTACTATTTTTTTAGATAAGTTTAAAATCACTTTATCTAAAAATTCTAGACCATTCAAAAGTAGCGATTTTCTACCTATTTAAAAAAATAGTAAAAATTTAGTTTGCAAGTACATTTTCATATGGAGATCACATTAAATGGTTCATTTTGATTATTTGGATTTTGGAAACAAAAATATTGATCTGTAGTATGGAGGATCAGTCTGGGCTATGCATATTACCATAGTACCATAGCCTCACTCTTTAAATTATGATTAGTAAGCTCATATATTATTATACTAAGCATTAAGTCAGTCTAAATTTATTCCTTGGAGAAAAACATATAACAAAAAAAATGAAAATTTTACATATAAAAATTATAATTACCTGAACAGACATTTATTCCAGCATCACGGACATACTCGAGAGTTTGTAGTCTCTCATCATATGATCTTGTGGTGATTATATTAGGATAGTATTCTCTCGATGTATCAAGATTATGGTTATACGCTGTGAGACCGGCCTTCTTTAGCTCTTCTGCTTGTTGCTTTTCTATCATACCCAAAGTGCAACATACCTCCATCCCCATACCCCTTCATTAAAATAATATTAGTAATTAGCATATGGAATAAATAGAAGAGTGAGGCATACGGTACTATGCATAGTCCATTTTGGTCCATAAGACAGATCCATATCTTCATTTTCAAAATCTAAATAGTTGATCTGAACCATTCATCATGATCTCCATATCAAAATGTACTTGGAGGCCAAATTTTGCATTTTTTTTACTATTTTTTTATATAGGTAGAAAATTACTACTTTCGGATGGTCCAAAATCTTTAGAACAAGTGATTTTGTACCTATTTAAAAAAATATTATAAAAATTCTAAAAAATGTAAAATTTGGCTACCAAGCATATTTTCATATGGAGATCATCTTGAGTGGTACGGATCGACTGTTTGGACTTTGAAAATAGAGACATGCATTTATTGGACGACCAAAGTGTGCTATGAACAGTACCATAGCCTCACTCTAAATAGAAAAATAAACCTTCATTCTCTCTCTCCCATTAGGTGGGAAACAACAGTTAGGGATTAAAAAAAGTGCCAAGAAAAAAGAATAAGGAACCCAATTGGATCATCTAATACAAAAATTAGAGGGTGGTTGTTTCCATAAGACAAATTGTGCTAAAATTTTTATCTCCTTGCTGTTAAAAATCAGGAATGCATTCATTTAATCAAATATATACAGAGTGCTCACCTAATCTCCTTGACGTATTCAAGGATTTGACTGAAATTTGTCTTACGGCCAATTGTGTCTCTCCAAGCGGCACCCATGCAGAACCGTGTGCTCCCTACTTCTTTTGCCTACAGATTCAAAGAATAATACTCATTATAACTGAATTTCATTGAGGACAAATGTTGTATCAAAATAAGCAAATTCTAGTTATCAATTGAAGTATCAAGTATCACAATTGGTAATTAGGTAATGCATGTTGATGCCCTGTACTTAAATAGTTTATCTAAGTTGCACCTGTTTGACTAAAATTTTCTCTCCTTTCTAAATTGGGTCAATTGATGCCTACATGCATTTGCAGCAGTGGGATCAGTTGAAATGTTTTGGGAGCAAAATTTCACAAAAAAGCTACTCTGTTAACTCCAAATCTCTCCTTTAAAGGTAACATCTTTTGCATAATTTCTCTAAATATGGTAATTAGCAGCTCTTTTAGCAAACTAAATCATGTGGAACTCTTCCTTACTAATGGAAAACCAGTGACAATTGTACTGCCATGGAGTACTTCTTTTAAAATTGAAATCCCCCGGCATAGATGGCCCCAGTAAAAGATGAGAATAATAATAAAAACTAGATAGAATTGGCAGCCTACTATCACCGCTCTCATACAGAGAGAGAGAGAGAGAGTACCTTCTTTGCGGCTTCGATCACAGCATCCTTATTCATCAAGCGTTGGGCCTTCAAACCAGTGTCGTACCGAGACGACTGTGGGCAGTATGAACAATCTTCGCTACATCCACCTGTTTTTATTGAAAGTAGTGTACATTGTTGTACTTCCCTGAAATTCTGAGCTGCTCTGTGCACTTGTGCCTGAGACAACACATTTAATTTATGTCATTTTGTAGCAACTCTGTTGCAAAATAGAAGAGAAGTCTGTGCGTAACATTAGAGAAGTATAACCCAATATTGATTTATACTCAATGATAATCATTTTGGTCCCTGAACTTGACAATTATAGCATTTTTCATCTCTATGTTAATTTTTCTTAAGAAAGAGCATGTGTAATCCACTGTTTGGAGCAAAGAAGCTTCAACCCAAGCAATTTCTTAGTTTCTTTTCTAATTTTATATCAATCCAAAGAGACTTACCCAGTAGAATGCAACATATATACCTTCTAATTCAACACAACTGAACTCATGAATTCAGCTTCACAGTGAACTTCAGAAATTGGATAATTATACACAATATAGGTACTAAATTACATCAATATACAGTGAATAAAGAAAAACGTAGATCGATACTTCAAGGATTAGTAGCATACTACGTCAGTAAATCATCACTGAAGAGAGTAAAATAAGAGATGCAAATTGATAGCAGGTAAACATACCCCGTGGAAAAGGAGATCTAGAACAGGAGAGTCGTAGACGGCCTTGATCTCATCTTTGCTCCAGTCGTTTCTTGGCCCCTTATTGATCGTCCGCTCCGCCTCGACGGCTGCAGCGGAGGTCGAGAACGCCGAAACGGCTGCTCCGGTAGTCGGCGGTCGTAGCCGAGAGCGGAGCGACCTTACGAGAAGCATTTTTCTTTTCTCAGTTACGAGACGAAAGGAGTTGATGTAAGGATGGCGACGATGAAAACGAGGCGCACTGTAATTTGTCACTTGTAAATTGTATCACTAATTAGTGATTCGACAGCAAACTAGCCAGTGAGGAAGAGACGAAGAGTTCGGATGCACTAAGGTAACCCAAATTTGTGGTTAGATATGGACCGTTCGATTATAATTCCGATCACTCCAGTCTGGGATGGAATGGACATGTTCCTTTAATAATCGTGCCAAAACATATCTGACGGTTCGGATATAAAATCAAAATTTAAGTTACTTTAGTGAGTGAGTTCCCAGTGAGACTGGTCAAGTCTAAATAAGCAGCTTCGGCTTCGCCGTCCCTGGGAGATGAAGTTGGTAAATGGTATCTATTTCTACGGACTTTTACTAGTATTCTTACGTGGAGATATTTAAATGGACGGATGAAATCAATGAATGCATCCACAAGTTTTTTTTTCTGTACGGTAAGAATTGTACAAAATGATTTGTAGAAATAGAAGTAGAAGTACGCTCAGATTAAGTTAATTTCTGCTTTCCTACCTACCGGCTAGTCGGCTACCGCAGTCAGTTTACATTGTCCCATTATATTTTAAAATGAAACCACTGGAGCCCAACGGGCCGACAACAACCCAACAACAATTGATGGGCATATTACAAATCCAACTCTTACAAATTTTGGCCCAACAACAACCACAAACGAGTACCTCAAATTTTGGTTTTACATCCGGACCGTCGGATCACCATCGTCGGGTTGATTTTTGTTGGTCTGAGATCGCTGGTTTTTTACTTCCTCTGCCCTTGCCGCTGACCGAGCCTGAGCCTCCGCCTGCGCCCGGCCGCCTCTGCGGCTCTTCGTCCCTTCCCGCTCTCCGCCGTTCCCGGTCGTTCGGCCTCCGTGACTCCGCTCTTTCCCCTGCCGGTTTCTGCTCTTGCTTCACAGTTGCTGCTGGATTGGTAAGCTCTTGCCTCTTGGTACGGTAATTGGCTAATTGCTTATTTCTTTGTTTATGTTTTTGTTGCTGTGCTGGATTGCTGCTAGATTGCTCCACAATTTCCTTCTTTACGAACTTAGAATGTGTTGCAAACGCTGTGTACAGTGTACCAATTAAATTGTAATAGTGAAATTTCAAGCAATTACCAGTACCACTGTTGCAAACTAATAGTAAATAGTAAATTGCAAATTGCAATTACCAGTACCACTCTAATTTGTACTGTGTACTGTGTACCAATGTTGAAAACCAGAATTGGTAAATGGTAATAGCCTAATAGTTATCAAGTAACCAGATAGTTGCAAAGATTTCAAAAGATGAAGACTCGTAGAGGAAGGCTTGCGCCATTGTCATTGAGTATCTAGATAAGGTTTATATGTTGTCTGTTGGTGCTGTAAATCATTTTCTGATGCGAATTTGAATTGGTGCAGTTCATTTTGATGTTAATAATTATGGGTCTCTTCTTTCAAAAGTGTATCGGATCTCTAATATTTAATTAAATCCATTAACAATTCTGCTTCTTTGAAAATGTGTGAACCATGAAAGTATTTCACTCTATTTTTCTTGTTGATTGCCTTCTGTGTTGCTCATACCCCTTTACATCATTAGTACCCGTTAGTTTTAATACATTTATGCCCTAATTATTGTCTTATTTTGTTAAATTTTTAATATTAAAACTTTTTTGTCAATTTGTTTTGTCTACTCCTGGTAAAAATCCTAGCTACGCCACTGATGATATGAGATATATATTTACGGAGAGTGGTAAGTGTGTGGCTGTAACATTCTAATCAATGCTTTAAATATTTTACAGATCTTGATAAGTATTTAGAAGGGTTCTAAAAATCTTAGATACATTCAATTAAGCAATTATACCTAAAGCGAAAAGGTAATGGAAGAGGGACCTTCGTCTCCGACAACACTGGTGGTTAGTAGTCCACGTCGCACTCTGAGCCTACTGCGTAACCGCCGGGCCTCAGCCTTCACCTCCAGCTCTGACTCCGCCTTTCCGGTTCATGACAAACAAGCGAGTACAGATGAAAGATCAGGTGGTGGTTTGACAGGAGAGCATGGCCCCAAAACATCAGAGGTGTATGGATTTGTCGGATCCATCACCACTGTCATTGCCACAGGTCACATCTCAATTTAAGTCTGTCCATTTCGAGCAATTTTTGAACATTCAGCAATATGCCAGTCCTACCCCCTTCCCCCCACTCCCTATGTTTTGGTTTTGGATATTTAAGTTTCTTCTTATCAGAAATAACATTTTGGAAGGAGTGAGGCTATGGTACTATGCATACTGCAAATGGTCCGTACTATGGATCAATATCGCCATCACGAAAGTTCAAATTATCGATTTGAACGGCTCAACTTGATCTCCATATGAAAATGTACTTGTAGATCAAATATTACATTTTTTAGAATTTTTGTACTATTTTTTTAGATAGGTAGAAAATCACTTGATCTAAAAATTCTAGACCTTCCGATAGAATTGTTTTTCTACCTATCTAAAAAAATAGTAAACATATTATGAAATGTAAAATTTAGTATGCAAGTACATCTTCATATGGATATCATGTTGAATGATTTAGATCGAATATTTGAACTTTGAAGATACTGATCCATAGTATGGTCTAATCCGCGCTATGCATAGTACTATAGCCACACTCAATTTCTTTTTATCATAAATCACATTTTAGAAGCAGCATTTGTGTCTGTGTCATGAATTTAGTTCGTAATAAGTTTTCTTTTACTGAGGTCAATGGTGTCATTTTAACTACCTTCAAATCTTTGCAATGTTAATTTGCAAATATTAGTGGAGTCATCTGACCTTATTATTTTCTAAGTGGGTACATACTGATCCATAGTTACTCTGATATGCGGCAGTTTGGTTGGATAATATCAAAGCCAAAACTATTAACTAGTTTGTTGGGGATTTATGGCGGGGTTGTATTTTGTATAAAAGATGCATCTCATTTTTAAAAAGAACAAGGTGTTTTTTGTAAGATATTTCCGATTCATCTCGAAATTGGTTTTTAATTATATGTAACTGATGCAGTACTGATAAACCTATTTTTTCTTTTGTGCAGTTATATATTTAGTGTGGGCATATACACCCGAGCCATGGTTACATTCTCTAGGGATCACGTATTATCCTAGCAAGTACGTGCTGTATCAATCTATTAGTTAGCTTGTATTATATACAACTGTCTTCCATTTACTCTATGGCATTAAATTTCTACTCATGTCCCCTAATGAATCAACATTTGATATTTTGGTCCTCATGTGTATTGTACCTGTTTCCTGTTTCTATACAATTGTTTGACATTAGTCCGATTTAATTTCATCCTTCTTCCTTAGTGTATTACTATATCCATTTTTTGGTATCTCAGCATTCCAATTGTACCACTTTATTCTCTATAATTCTTTTGTTTTTAACTCAAAGAATGCACATTAGTCCTGGTGAGCAACACTTATCAGTGCCAAGTTGGGAAAGTTAATAAGAAACTGCAAATTTCTTGATAGGCGAGTTACTTTTACTGACTTGTGTTATTTGTGACTCACTAGAAAATTTGCACCATGCGGGATATTATCTATCTATCTATATATATATATACACACACACACACACACTTTCTTTCTAATGGTAGCAAATTAACACCTACAGCTGTTATTGAGATGCTTAATATGCTATTCCTCTTAGGTATTGGGCATTGGCTGTTCCATCCTTTCTAATTGTGACTGTGTTTTTGATGATGGTGCTCTATCTGGGTTTGAATTTCTTGGCGACACCTCCCCCGTATTCACTCAATGTAGTTTATGGTATGATAAAGGACATTTAACTTTGGTACCTTAAATAGTTCAATTTATTAATTGGATGTCTTGTGTTCATTAATTAGAGCAAGTTAAATATATTTTGTTTGTAGATGAATATAGCCGTGAACCTAGCACATTCACTCCGTCAGAGGGAATGGAGAAACCAATTGACCCGATTTCAGATGTTGGAATTAATCAAATCAACCTTCTTATGTTTGGCAATACAAATCAGTAGCATAAAAGTTTTGATAAAAAGAGAAAAATTCATTTCTGGTATTTCCATTTATATCAGTTTTGTCTTGTATATTTTTCTCAAGGGGACATATAGTCACTTGGTCAGAGTTTCGCCAAACTTGCACTGTTGTAACTTGTAAATTGAAAAGGTGATTTACATGTTTTAGAAGTTCCCTAGCATTTATGTGATTCACATCTTGTATAGTTAGGGAGAATTTTGAGGAATTATGAAACATTAATTTGTAGATTAGTCTTATAGTTTTAGCAATTTCTTTATCTAATAACTTAGTTATGGTACGTAGCTTGCAAATTGTGATCTACAAGCAGGAATTATTTCCATAATTAAAGAAGCCAAAAAAAAAAATATTTGCATTTTGAGAGAAATTTCTATTTATTTTGAAGCAAAAGAACTAATGCATTACTTTGCTACATATTTTCTTAGTCTTAATCAATTGCAATTGACTGTCACAATTGACTATCAAAATAATCTTGATCACAAACTTACTGGATGAAATTGTCTGATAAAACGAATCAATGTAAACCAATTCATCATAGTTGAATTACATTTAACGACTTGACATAATAAGAAATAAAATTTATAAAGCAACAAACATTTCTTGCACAAACATGGAATCATAATCCTTTTCAATTACCACAATACATAATTTTTTCCCCATCCCATTCAACTCTTCTTCAACTGTAAAAAAGCTGGAATGAATATCATGAATAAGTATATTCTGAAACACATTAAAAATTAGAAAAGATTCATCACTATCATTAATTCTCTATTTTCAATTCTCATGTGGACCATGATAAAATGCAATCAATGTGATACTACTAATTGAAGGAACCACATCTTCTTTAATAACTTTCTTCTCAGATCATACATGTAGATTCTGGATCCCATATCAACGGTCTAAAATTCATTAATTCAACAATGTGAAGCCATAAATGTTTTCAACCTTCTCTAATTCTATTGCAACCCTGCTAACCTTTCGAAACAATTTCCATAGTGCCAGAACAATATATATCAGACTTATCGTACTGCACCATGCATAACACCTCTTCGTTCATATTTCGTGATCCTAATTTGATATTGATTTGATGTACCTCAGGGAGATGTATAATGTGAGCATTCCCTGATTCTAAGCATAGACTATATACGACTTGTAACATTGAATATATTTCCTTTTATCGGTCCATTCACCATTTTCTAACTGGTACACTCGAAAATAGGCTTTTTTATTCCACTCGTTTGCTAGGACAACCAAAATCAACATATAATCTGGCAATACCTTTTTTTTTAATTATAGGTCTATATTGTTTATGCTTAAAATTACACTTTGTTCATTTTTTAAAATTTTCTCCAATATTTTATACAAGCTACCAAGCAATAACAAAATTTTATTCACAATTACGCAGATATTGGATTTTTGAGGAGCATGCAGGTGGATATTTTTTCAACTTCAATATATCTAAGAGGGTCTAAACATCTGTAAAAGGTTTGTTTTTCAAGATAGTAACAGTGCTTATAAATAATTCTATGTGCATTCTATATATAATTTCACATTTGAGAAATCATGCCATATGGATCATGCAACTACCTCAATAATCACACTTTTTTGGATGTAAAACTACGATCACACCTCTTGGCAAGTGCTAACATCACTACTGTATTCCATTATAATGCAATATTTCTTCAGAATTCATTATTGATGACTTTGATAATTACTTCGTTTTGTATGGGGTTACTGGTCAAACATGATAACCTTGTCAGAAAAATATGCTGATAATATTTGGTTTAGAACAAGCACTTGAGAAGACATTTATTGTATTTATTTAACAAATAATAACAAGCATAAACAATGTCATTTTTGCTTATAGTGAAATTATTTCCTTTTTAGTATGTATACTTTCCAATATAAAAATTAGAGATGAATTCAGTTCTTTTTATTTTGATTCTGAAATAACAGTGTTCAACTGAAAATTATCTTTATTAAATTGTATTAAATTGAAATCAATTGAACTTCATAACTGTTTTGTTCCGATAACAACCTTATTTTTTTTTTCTCTTTCCTCTTTGTTATTATTATTTACTTATTTCCATTTAAAATTCCATTAATTTCTACTTTTGTTCACCTTTTCTTATTAAATCATTTTTAAATGTATAGTCTTACTAGTAATACAAAAGATTGACTTAGTGAAGTAATCACTAATATAACCCAAAAAAATGAAGTAATCACTAAGATAACCCAAAAAAAATAATATCAACAAAATATAGCCAATAGAAATGTGAATATTACTAAATGAGAGGAGTAAAGCTAGGGTGAGCTCAAATCTAATATCGGTCGATTTTGTTTAGATTCGTGCTATCACTGATCGATATGAGGGCGCTCAGCTCCTTCAGTTCTACTCTCCTTTTCTTTTACCCCTCCACATCTGTTTTCTCCAACTCTGCCTGCCTCCCCTAGTGGTCGATCTGACAACGGAACTGAACACCTTCTCTCCCTCACTGCCTCTATCCGACCACGTTGTCTCGCGTCTCCTCCTCACAACAGTTGCAATCACAATTTACATCCATCCACCATTGAACAACCAACCATAAAGAAAATCAGTCAGTCACAAGTCACATGCAAACTACAAGGAAGAATCAAGATAAGTCTCTTTGGATTCAAATCGCCGATACATAGATTTTGTTTTACTGGTACGAACCAAAGGAGAGACGAGTCATTGTTTATTGTCTGATGCTCATAAGGTGTTTCACAGATGGACAGAATGAAGTAGTGTTATGGTTCCTTATTTATGAGGGATAATCTGTAAACCTTGAATTTGGTACCATGATTAACCAGCATATATGTAATGTGGTATTGTCCTATTATTTTTGTAAAGAAAAAAACTATTTGTTGAGTTTCTATTCATACAAAAAAAATTCAGATATTGGTACTTCTCATAGGATGAAATTTCATTGAATCTCGCAAATTCTTAATGAAATGCCATTCAACTGAGATTTTGATGTTATTAGGTTTTAAAAAACTTTCAAATTTAAGGAATTTTCACAATTCAGGTAAAATGTAGAGCAAAATTTCTTGTCCTTTTGTTCAAGCTTGCATTTCAGAATTTTTAAGCATCATGAAGCATATGTAGTGAAAATTTTGCCTTTCTACAAGATTAAGCTTTGATCTGAATGGGTACGCATGCTGCATGCGCATGTCAATTATATTAATGTTACATTTTTTGTTCAAAACTAAATTTGATTTATGTAAACTGGTCTTATATTACATTTATGCATAGTTCCGTGATTTCTATTAATAACCAAAAAAAAATATATATATATATATTATTAATAACCAGATCTCCAAAATATTTTTACCTATGCTCAAACCGCCCCCCCAACCCGCCCCTCCATGGGGCGGTTTACCTAAATTTTTTTTTTTAATGCGATGATGTTTATAATTTATGTATTTTGTAATATTATGTTCGAGAATTTGTCAAAATTTGTCAATCATGTTCGAGAAAATGAATTAATGGGGGGGCGGTTTCTCCGAGCTGAACTGAGTGGTGCTTCGTAACCTCAGACACCACTCGCGGGGGCTGCCGCCCCCCTGCCACCCCCCGCATACTCCTAGAATCAGGCCCACATACATAGCAAAAATGTATGATGGAATAAAATGCTTCTCACATGACAAAAGCAACTGAATCAATAAAGTGTTATACCAAAAATATTGTTTCTCTGGAATTCCAATACATTATTTACTGACAGTGTGGCGGGTCACTGACGCTTCCACTTTACCTTTTTTTTTTTTTTACCAATTACTTGTTTTGTATTCCTATGCTTCCAGTAATGCAGAAGACTTGAGATTTTGAAGTCAAGCACCAGTCTAGTGCGTTCTCTATTCACCTTTTACACAACTAAATTCAATCTCCAGGTATCTCTGTTACTGCATTCAATCGCTATTCATCTCTTCTCTTTTGCAACTTGATTCAATCTATCTTGTAATCTATGTTTCCGACTTTCTCTGATCTCTTGCCATCTGGTACACAGTATCACGACTTATTTAAGGAGCCTAGATTGTAACAAAGAGATTCGATCAAGAAATAAAGTTCATTATTTCTATTCATCAATTTACATTACCTTCACTTTGGCAAGACGAGGCAATGATGTATGCCTGATTGAATCAAATAGAGATTATTATTTAAATTCTTAATGATGTACTGATGTTAATATGGCAAAGCGCGTGTTTGAAACAAGAATTCTGTTTGTTTTTATCCATGTGTGTTAATTTCGCAGAGTAACATATAAGGTATGTGTATTAATCATTTTGCAAAATAATACGAACAAAAAATGAATGTTACTCTTAGAATCTAGCCCACATACATAGCAAAAATGTATATTACTCTGCAAAATCTCAGTCTATCTCCATGTGCAATATCTAGCATCTATTCTTAACATGTGTTATTTTCTATAATTTATCACATTTAGGAGACATCTCAAGAATATTGCACTGGATCAGAATTCCTCAAACTTGGATTAGGCCTTGCATTGGAGCATCACTCCCAGTGCACAACCACACATTGATTATATTATTCTAGTCTTATGTAATGATCTCATTTAACCTAGACTATATATATAGTAAATTATTCTAGATGCATTATAATTAATTTGTTGATATTTTCCATTCAGATATATGTAAATAATTATTAGCAAATGTTTTATGGCATTACTGGAAGCATAGGAATACAAAAAAGGCAAAGTGGAAGCGTCAGTGACCCGCCACACTGTCAGTAAATAATGTATTGGAATTCCAGAAAAATAATATTTTTGGTAGAACACTTTATTGATTCAGTTGCTTTTGTCATGTGAGAAGTATTTTATTCCATCATACATTTTTGCTATGTATGTGGGCCTGATTCTAGGAGTATGCGGAGGGTGGTAGGGGGGCGGCAGCCCCCTGCGAGCGGTGTCTGAGGTTACGAAGCACCGCTCAGTTCAGCCCAGAGAAACCGCCCCCCCATTAATTCATTTTCTCGAACATGATTGACAAATTTTGACAAATTCTCGAACATAATATTACAAAAGACATAAATTATAAACATCATCGCATTAAAAAAAAAAAAAAATTAGGTAAACCGCCTCATGGGGGGGCGGGTTGGGCGGTGTAAACTGCCCCATGGGGGGCGGTTTGGGTATGGGTAAAAATATTTTGGGGATCTGGTTATTAATAATATATATATATATTTTTTTTGTTATTAATAAAAATCACGGTGCATAGTTTAAACGACTGGTTCAGCAGCCGAGAAAATGGGAAAACTTAGATAAACTTTGAATTTTATAGTTAATTCACTTGTCGAGTTTGTATCATGTGTTACCGGACCCAATAGCCGATTCTTTTGGAATTTCTCAATTTCTAGGGTATTCAAAATAATTTAATATTTTTCCTGTTTTTAGATTTATTAAGAGCAGGAGTACTCTGCATCCATGTTGAATCATTTCTATCAATCAAAATTGTTTTTTTTTTTTCCATTCATCTCTCAAGGTTATTGCATGGCGCTCAGTTTCTACTTTCTATTACTTTTTATCCTTTTTTTTTTTTTTTGAAAATAAGCATTATTTTTTTTTTGCTTACATAGGAATTATGTACAAAACAGTTACCAAGTTTAATTTTGTCACACTTTTAAATGGTAAGTACCACCTTAAAATAAAATACACACACACACACACAAAGCTGATCATAAACTAATCACAAACTAATATTAAAATTAATTTTTATAATTAGATAGCTGAAGCCTGAAAAACATCGAGATACCGCGGCATACCATTATATATGTGCTGTTGGATTTGATGCACACTGGTACTCCAATTGGCCTCAAATTCTTGGAGTGCTGTGTAGATTATGGTAGGTTTTCTCAAAATCAAACCTAAAAATAAAGTCTTTTTTCTTTTATATTTTCAAAACTATGCAAAATCATTTAGGCAAATGGTACTATATCAAGGATAAACTTCCCTCCTACAAGGGATTCCAAATTCTATCTAATATGTAACTTAATATGTAACTAAGAGCTTTTTAAATAATTGTATTATTACAATAGGAGACTATCAGCTCAATATTGTTTCTTCTTAACAATATACTTTGTTTAGTTTTCTGATTTTCTCTAGTATCATATTTAAAAGACACAAAGTAATTAAGAACATAATTTATTCATAATTAAGGAGACATTGGGTTTTTGACGATTAGTTTTAACTTGCTTCTTAAGATATAGCAAGTGCTTGTAAAGAATTCTATCTGTTCTATATATAATTTCACATTTGAGAAGTCATGTCTTATGGATCATGCAACTACCTCAATAATCACACTTTATAGGATGTAAAACTACATCAACTGATCACACTTATTGATGAGTGCTCACATTACTATTGTATTTCAATTATTTCTAGTGCAACATATTTCTTAAAACACATTATAGATGAGTTTGAATATTACTTCATTTTTGCAGGGGAATATTGATAAAACATGATAAGCTTATCAGAAGAATAGACTGATCATATTTGACTTTAGGAAAACATAATTATTGTATTTGATTAACAAATAATAACAAGGATAAATTAAAGTGTCATTTTCACTGTATTTTGGCTCTATGATTCCCGGCTTTATTTGTTATTTGTCTGTTTTGTGCTTGTATTTCTTAATCTTGATCAATTGAAATATTTAATACAATTGACTATCAAAATCTTGACCCCAAACTTACATAGATGAAATTGTCTTAAATTTGCATTGCAGGATAAAACGAATTAATGTAAACAAATTCATCATAGTTACATTTAAGGGCTTGGCATAATAAGAAATAAAATTTATAAAGCAACAAACATTTCTTGCACATACATGGTTAACAATCCTTTTCAATGACCACAATACTTAATTTTTTTTCCCCATTAATTCCATTTAACTCTTCTACTTATCGACTGTAAAAATAAATAAGTATCTTCTGAAACACATTAAAAATTAGAAAAATTTCATACACTGTTATTAATTAATTCTGAATTTTCAATTCTGACGTCGACCGTGATACTACTAACTGAAGGTACCACATCTTCTTTAATACCTTTTTTCTCAGATCATACATATAAATTCTGGATCCCATATCAAAGGCCAAAAATTCTTTACTTATCAGTGTGAAGCCATAAATGTTTTCATGATTCTCTAATTCTCTTTGAACCATACTAATCCTTTCAAGCAATTTCCATCTTGGAAATGGCACAAGCTTAATCTCCCATAGTACCAGAACATCATGAGATTTATCATATTGCACCATGCATAATGCCTCTTCGTCATATTTTGTGATCCAAATTTGATATCGATGTGATGTACCTGTGACCATAGCTTGCTCGGGGATATGCATAATTTGAGCATTGCCGGATTGTAAGCACAGACCAAGTATATACGGCTTGGAACCTTGAATATATTCTCCACAATCAGACACCCAAAATATGGTTTCTCTGCATACAACTGAAGAACCCCATTGTATGTTTCTCGGACCAACATCAATGTTCCTTTTATCGGTCCATGCAGCTTTTTCTGATTCGTACACTCGATAATAGGCTTCACTATTCCACCCCGTTGTTAGGACCACCAAAACCAACCTATAATCTGGCAGCATGTCTGCATTGTACACTGTAGAAAGGCCAAAGTCGGATACAAGTTCCTGTAAATTCTCACTAGCAACCGGGGCCGGGATTATCTTAAGGTTCTTTTTAGTTGGGTCATACACACATATGGTTCCCTCTTCTGCCTCCTTTGATTTGCAAAAAACTAACCCATTTGAATATGCTAGGATGCCGCCCTTGGCACAATAAGGCACAATGGATTCATGAGCAATACCGGTGTTTGGGTCGAGTACGAAAAGGTCAGCGGATGTCGAGCTTTTTATGAAAATATTGACGCCTTGCAGAGACAAGAAGGAAGAAGAGTTGCTGGAGGTGGTGGGGGTTACAAGGTTTTTTCTTGATACAAAATTTGGAATGAATTTGAGGATAGATAAAAGAGCGTTGTATAGGATTGAAATAGCCATTAGATGAAGTATTATGTAACTATAGAAAAGACAGAAAGGTAAGGTCAAGAGAGCGTTGGATTTTTGCACTTGATCAGCGAGAGGAGTCCTTCTATATATAATATATAAAAGGTTGTTTTTACTGCTACTATTTTGGGAATTCTGTTTTAGAGGAACCATTTTAATTAAGAAGGCAATATTCGAAAATACTTAATAATTAACATTCATGTTTCGTATTTTATGGAGGAATATTATCTGAAGTAACTAAAGTGAACACAGTAATATTAAGAAAAGATTACCTTGGCAGTGAAACAAAAGGAGAGCTCTGAGTGGAGAAAAAATGGCGATTAGCATAGCGATTTAGGCGATTAGCGCCACAGAAAAGGAAAAAAAAAAGGAAAAAAAGAGACAGAATAACGATCTCTCACAGGCCTATGTCCATGCAACAAGCCCGCCAAATACTCCTTGCTCGAGCTCGATTTGCCACTCTAATGGCGGATAGCCCATATTTTGGCCCAATGACTACAGATACTTCTTACAAGGATTCGCTCCTTCGTTCTCCACTTTCACCGCAGCACCCGAAGGATCCTCTCCCTACAAGATCATCGCGATCTGGGATTGTACGCAAACGAATATATGAGATTCGCCAGAATTCTACAGCTTCTTGCCCGATTTGTATGTGTTGTGGATTGAAAGGACACATGGCAGTACAATGTCGCGACTAGAGTATTACAAAAGGGCCGGGCAGGGCAGTGCCCGGGCACGGGCGTCACGGGCACACGCACGGGCACAACGGGTCGGGCATCACGGGAAAAAAAAAAAAATTTCGCCTGCCCGTTTAATGCCCGTGCCCGTCACGGGCGCGGGCGGGACGGGCGGCCGGCAGGGCGGGGCGGGCGGTGGTTTTTTTTTTTTTTTTTTTTTTTTTTTTTTTTTTTTTTTTTTTTTTTTTTTTTTTTTGTTTTTTTTATAAATTCAAATTATAAATAATTATAAATCCAAATTCATACCAATAAATTATAAATCCAAATTCATAGAAATTTAAATTCATTTGACATGGTTGTAACTCGATAATTTTTGTTATATAAAATATAAATTAAAAATTTCTTAAATCAATTAATTTAAATAATTAAGCTCTTATTTTAAAACAATAGATTAAAAAATAAACGACGTTTTTTGGCACTAAAAACCTTAAACGTAATTTTTGAGGCACTAAACGACGTTTTTTGGCGATTCTGAATTTTCCGGATACCCGGGGTTAACCCCGGGATGACGGTCGCCACCGTCTCCTCCTCCCCTTTCCAAATTGATGTCATACGCGTCAATCCGACTTTCCTAGCAAAAGTTATGGCCGTTTAAAGTTTAAAAAAAATATATCTCATTTTTTATTATTTAAAAAAAAAAAAAATAGAGAGGGTGGTCCGGGCGGGGGCCGGGCAGGGGGGCCAGGGGGTTTTTGAAATTCAAATTTCAAAAAAAATTTCGAAAAAAAAAAAAAAAATATAGGGCACGGGCACGGGCAGGGCATGGGCACGGGCACACGGGCGCACGGGCACGGAGAGCCGGGCAGTCACGGGCAGGGAAAAAAAAACCAAGCCCGGCCCGTTTAACGCCCGTGCCCGTGGCACGGGCACGGGCAGGACCGGCACGGGCACGGGCAGGGCACGCCCCCGGGGGCAAAATTCTAACTCTAGTCGCGACCCACCTATTTGTTTTATTTGTAACAAATTCGGGCACAAAGGCCTCTCCTGTGACAGGGTCTTTTCGCAATCATCACCTCAGACATCTCAGGAAGGTGACGCTCAAGCTCTGCCATCCATGGCGCCGCCAGGCAATAGGCGTGGATTTTCTAGATCGCGACCTTATCACACTGGTGGCAGGCCGATCGGGCCACGATTTGGTCAGGATCGACTTCCTACGGGGCAGCTGGAGGGACAACTTCCACCAAATCGACCATTCGTGGACAATCAACGTCCTCTCATACCCCCCCCCCCCCACCCCGATACATGCTCGTTTCTCACACCGCTGCTCCACTTCCCCCTCGAGCTCCAGTGATACAGCAAACTCCTCCGGATCGTCCCGTGGTTGCGCGACAGCACAGACCAGAAGTGCCTCGTCAACCGGTGGATCCTCCGGTTGAGGCTCCAGCTCGACTACCTCACAATGTGCATCCTCCAGTCCTGATGTTCAATTCCACACCTGAGTCCGAAGCCATTGACAGAGAGTTACAGCTGAGTTTTTTCCTTGACGACATTGCTGGTTGGGGTCCTGAAAAGGTAGAAAGAGTACTACGCTTCTCCTACCCTCCATTTTTATGGATAGTTCAGGTACTGGATGAGTTTCTTTATATAATACAAACTCCTTCTGATGAATGGGTAAATTCAGCCACCCGTAAAAAATGGTTAAGAATGGAGGATGTCCAATTTCCAATCTTGAAATGGGATCCAAACTTTAATGCGGGGCGCAGGTTACATTCTGTTTGGATTAGATTACGGGGCTTTCCATACAATCTATGGACATGGGGTGAGTTTAATGCCTTACTTAGCCCCTTTGGTGCCACTGTGTTAGAAATTGACCCTGGTACAAGGCACAGATATGATTACAGATTTGCCCGTCTTAGAATTGGCATTGGTGAGGTTTCTGTATTACCTAAAGAACATAGCCTGACACGTAGAAACACCAATGGGTTTATTTCAACATTTGATTTAGATTTTGAAGTAGAAACAGAGAATACTGAAAGTGTTATTGCTTGGAGGGGTCGATTAGAAGGTCGGCCTTACCCTAATGGCACCCATTTTGGGGTTCGGCCATTACAGAACCACAACAACCACCCTCCCCTGATCCCCTGATACCACCACATACTGATGACATGGATGAAGATCTACTAGAACCGACTACAGAATCGATCCCACCTAATCATAACCCCAAACCCCCTGTTGGCCACCCTTCTATTTTTCCATTTCGCAATGTCTTACATGGTCCCTCTCCTCAACCCCCCCGACAGCGGGGAGTGATAATTGCTGAACCGACACTGACGGCACCCAGACCCTCTCTAGGTACATCTCCCCCCAATGAAAAAGGGAAACAACCTCTTGAAAAGTGCCGTCAAGATAAACCTGACGAAGAGGAATATGATACTGATTCGGATGAAGACTCATTTCAGAATGCCCTCAATGCCATTCTCAAGGTGGACAGAGGAGTTGGCTCCACATCGGGTACTTCCCAGCCATCCCAGCCCCTCCCAACATCGAATACCAGTGACAAAAACAATCCACCGGCAGATTCGGAGAATGACAGTTCAGAATTGCATCCCCCTAGCCCTTTCCTTTATGATTCGGAGGAACTGATTGCTAGCCCAACACACAGCGATATAATGGATCAGTTGGTTGACGAAGAACCTTTCTCTGTAAGGACAAAGAGACTGCTGGTACAGAACTTTGCATCCTAAAACCCCTCCTCTCAAATCCAAGCCTAAAAAATCTGAGGGAAAAGGAAACACCAAGACTAACTCAGTTAGGTTCTCCCCTGCAATAGAAGTCACCACTAACCCCATTAGAAGAAAGAGTGCTAGTCCACACAGGAGCCGTAAAGCGGCCTCTAAAACTAAAACCAACACCCACCAACCCCGCTCTAGAACCAGAAAACCAGTTTTACCTTATTCTTCTTCTGAAGAGAAAGAGATCACTGAATTCTCTGACACATCCACTGCATGTGTAGCCACACCTGAAGTCCGCCTTGAAACCTATTACAAGAAGTACACAAGGTCTGTCCCTCGTAGGAGTGTCAGAATTCAGGTGAATACCACTCAGACGCCGATTATGAAAAGGGCGCAAAAGAGAAAAGCATATTTTCCAGTTAAGAATAAAGGTAATCCTCTTCTAAATGCTCATCCATTTACTAGACTTACTATTGACCAAATTAATGAATTGTTTAGAGTATACCAAATCAAATTAGGTGCCACCCCACATGAAAAATCAGTTATCATAGCTGCTATTAAACACATGGGGAGACAACAATTTGAACAGGTTTTACATGACTTAGCATCTTTGCCTAAGGATTCTACAGGCCATGTGGCAATTAGTACCAATACAGTAACACCTTATTTAGAGGACGTAGATTACATACTGGGTCATACTCCAAAATTATGAATATTCTTAATTGGAACATACGCGGGATGAACTCCCTTAGAAAAAGAAAGGCATTAGGTGAATTGATAATAGCAAATCAGATTGATATTGTAGCCATCCAGGAGACAAAAAAAGAGGATTTTTCTCAACGAATATTAAATTCTTTATCATATACAATCGACACTTGGATATATGTCCCTTCTATTGGTAAATCTGGTGGAATACTTTTTGGTTGTGACAGTACAAAAATAAAAATTATTTCTCATAGTAAGCATAGGTTTTGTCTGAATATACATTTGGATAATAAGCTTGATAACTCGTCTTGGCACTTAACTATAGTATATGGACCTACACTTAGACAATACAAAAAAATATTATGGGAGGAACTTGATATGATAAGACAAGGTCATAGTCATCCTTGGATAATTTGTGGGGACTTTAATGTCATAAGAACACCTAAAGAGAAATCTGGACTTCTCTTTGACATCAAGATTAGCAAGATGTTTAACACTTTTATTAATAGACATAATCTAGTGGAGCAAAAATTGAATACTAGACAATTCACTTGGTCCAATGGTCGACAGTTTGCACTGCTCGACAGATTCTTTACCACTTTAGATTGGGAACAAAAATATCCAAATAGTGTAGTTAAGGATCTTAGTAAAAACGGTTCAGATCATTGCCCGCTAATCATGCAAGTAGAGGGTTTTTCCAATTCTAAACAGTTCCATTTCAAATTCGATCCTCTTTGGTTAGAACAAGAGGAGTTTGTACGATTACTTCCAAAATGGTGGGAAGAACAACCGTTACCCTTACCAGACATTGCACATAGCTGGAATATTAAATTAGGAAACATTAGGAAAAAAATTAAAGGGTGGGCCAAAAACCATTATGGCCAAAACAAAAAGGAAAAAACAGCCATTCTTGATAGATTACATGAATTAGAAATTTTACAAGAAACTCGATTATTTACGGATTTAGAATATCAGGAATGGAAAAATCTGAGAACTAGATTGGAAAATATATACTTAGAGGAAGAAATATAGTGGAAACATCAAGCCAAACAACAATGGCTGGACGAAGGAGATCAAAACTCCAAATTTTTTCATGTTGTAGTTAACCATAGAAAAAAAAAAGAATTGCATTAATGCCTTAGAGATTAATCATCAACATACACAGTCACCGACTGACATTAAGAATCATGTTCTTGATTATTATAAAGATATATTAGGCACAGGGGGGCATAAATTTGCTTCCCTTGACACTGATTTTTGGGACAATAGGGATAAAATTTCAGCTGCTGAAAATATACAGTTACAAATACCTTTCTCTCTTGAGGAAATTAGAATTGCTTTATTTGCATGTGAACCATCTGGTGCTCCAGGCCCTGATGGCTTCTCGTTTAAATTTTATCAATTTTTTTGGGAAGTAGTTAAACATGATTTACTTACTCTATGTCAACAATTCTATCAAAATAGTCTCAACTTAGATAAACTTAACAAATCTGTTATTTGTCTTATACCAAAAGAACAGGATGCTACCCATATTAGCAAATATAGGCCTATAAGCCTAGTTAATTGTAGTTTTAAGCTTATCTCTAAAATGCTTACCAACAGATTAACTGCTGTCATGTCTCGTATTATTGATGAAAGTCAGTCTGCATTTTTACCAAATCGGTATATTCTAGATAATGTTGTGTTAGGGCAGGAGATCATACATTACAGCACCCATACAAACCAACAAGGAGTTGTAATCAAAATAGATTTTGAAAAAGCTTACGACAAAATAAACTGGGCATATCTTATAGAGGTTCTGATTAGTAGGGGTTTTAGCATTAGATGGGTACATTGGATAACTAATTGGTTGACTAGCTCTCAATCTTGTATTAGCATTAATGGAGACTTAACACCGTATTTTTATTGCAAACGAGGAGTGCGTCAAGGTGACCCACTCTCTCCTTATCTTTTTATATTAGCTGCTGACTCGTTAAGTAAGATTTTTTCCAAAGGCAGACATGCACAAGTGATACAGGGATTAGGTCCTTCATGTTTCATTGACCAGAATCTTACGAACTGCCATTATGCAGATGATACTATACTATTTTTACAAGCCAAACATGAGGTGGTTGAGGCTGCATGGTGGGCCATGCAAGCTTTTGAAGCTTTATCGGGTATTAAAGTCAATTTACATAAAACTGAATTATACTCTATCAATACTGATCTTGGTGATGACCTAGCTCACACATTCAGATGCCAAACTGCCAACTTTCCAATTAAGTATTTAGGTATCCCCTTACATAATAAGAAACTTAGTTGTATTGGTTGGAGATTTTTAGTAGATAAAGTAGCAAAAAAATTACCTAATTGGAAGGGACAGCTCCTCTCTTATGGGGGGAGACATACTTTAATAAATTCGGTCCTTTCTGCCATGCCCCTTTATGCACTTTCCTTGTTTAGAGTTCCCGACACAGTGATTAAAGACATTGATAAGATACGTTGTCGTTTCTTTTGGCAAGGTAATAATAAAAAAAAGAAGTAAATATGCATTGCTGAATTGGGAAACTGTATGTTTAGCTAAAGAGTATGGTGGGTTAGGTATACTCAACTTAGAAACTATGAATCTCGCATTATTGGCCAAATGGTGGTGGAAATTTAAAGATCCAACCTTTCATAGTAAATGGAAAACTTTAATTACATTTCTATATTATACACCAGGCAGATCTCACAGTGTCTCCCCTTTTTGGAATAGTATCTTGCAATTAGAATCATTGGGGCATTGTAGTGTTAAGTATGACCCTGGCATATATTCAGTAGTTCGATTCTAGGAGGATCTGTGGTATAGAGAGTGCACATTCGCCACTATGTACTTGCAATTATATGAGCTTTGTACTAATCCAAATGTTTTATTATCTGATGTCCTCCATTCTCAGGGACAATGTGTTAAGTTTAGACAAATTTTAACTGGAATTTACTTACAGGAGTGGGTTCAAATCTTACACATGATTAGCACCACCTCCTTTACTCATTTGCATGATAAGATGGCGATGGGAATATTCAGGGAGATTTTCAGTTCACTCTTTTTATAAAATGTTATCTTTTGGAGGTATTCGATTAGCTAATTCTATGCTTTGGTGGCAGGTTCCCATTCCCAACAAAATTCAAATTTTTATGTGGTTAGCATGTAAAAAGAGAATTCTTACTAAGGATCAATTGTCTAAGAGAGGGTGGATTGGTGACATCTCTTGTCGATTTTGTGGAGCAAACGAAACTGCTAACTATCTTTTTTTGCAGTGTCAATTAGCCCAACAGATCTGGTTTTGGATGGGGAAGGCTCAGGGGCATTTTCGGCAATGGCATTCCCCCAAGGATATATTGAACTTTGCAAAACACCTACCAAAATATCAACAGCAGGCGTTTTTAATAATGTTTAGCAGTATTTGTTGGACCATATGGAAACACCGAAATGACATTTGTTTCTCAAATGTTAGCATTAAAACAGCCCGGCAAATTATCTTCCTAATTATATCTTTGATTTCATATTGGACAGGGAGTTCCAAGATTCAGAAGAAAACCAAAGCAGCTGTAGGAGATTGGTTGCCAACTGATGAGGATTTAGATAATATTCCGCTTCGAGTTTGGAGACCTGGTGATGATCAAGTGACTGTGTTTCAAGGACAGGAACCCCCCAGCCCCCCTCCTATTTCTCCCATGGACTGAAGAAATACTACGCAATTTGACTACAAAATTTAATATTACTTTCATTAGACCGTCATTTTTGTAAGCTCAGATGATTATAGTTCTGTGAGTTTAGCAATAATGGTGTATATAGCTCTTCTGATATCAACTTTGATATAGGTATAGCATCAAAAGGGTTCATAGGAAATCTTGTCTAGATTTTGTCTTTTTGGAGAGAGTGGAGCTCTCATCAACTTTCCTCTTTTTGTAATTTACCAGTGTTTCAATGAAATAGGGCTCCAAAGCCTTTTTAACCAAAAAAAAAAAAAAAGTAATATTAAGAAAACTAATTATATATATCAAATTTGGAGCATTAATTTGTAGTAATTAATTAATAGCACGTAATTTGTACCTCTTTTTCAGAATACTAATTAATGAATTTAGAATATTTTTATTGGCTAAAACGGGCATATTAATATATTAACTCCTGATTATAGCAATTCCTAGAAATGTAGAGTCATTATTGATCCCAAAAAAGAAAATAATACAGCTCTGAAGTCGTATTAAAAAAAGAGGAAACCAGACTTCTTCTTCTTCTTTTTAAATAAAAAATAATGAACAACGTTATTTATGGAATTAAAATTTTGAAGGTCTTGTTAATTGAAAAGGATAGTTATGCATTTATTAGCCGGCACACTACATATGTCTTATATATTTAAGGTAGTTACAACTATAGTATAAATAATTTGTAAAGTGAAAATGACTTGAAAATGAAAGGAAAAGGAGTCAGCGCCGGTGATATTAATTATCAATGGAGTTTTGAACTATAAATAACTTTCCACACGAATGTAGAAGCATATATGCTAGAGATTAATTTTCAATAAAATTTATTAATGAATTCTGAAGTTAATTCTGGAATTAAAATTTTGGATACGGGTTGATAAAAAAAGTAAATTGTTTTTTTTATCAACGTAGCTAAATTTGCGGTAGTTACTAAAATTTGCAAAATTAAAATAGCTCGAACAGTAAAGGGTGTGTGTGTGTGTATATATATATATATATATATATAGTCTCCGTCATTCATTTTGAGTAGAATTCGTTTTCAGAAAATTGAAGTTCCGTCAAAACTGTCTCTCTCTCATTAAAAATGAAAAGAGACCAATACTAGTTAGAAAATTAAGTATTTGACAATCAAAATAAGATAGGTAGAAAAGTTTTAGAATGGACAAAAATAAGGACCAATCAGAAACAAAAATATCCATTGGAGAAAATATTAAATTAGTCTTTGTGGATTACAATGTTTTTAGATTTCCCTATATTTACAGGTTAAATCTAAAAATTATTAGCATAATAATGAAATCTACGCAAAATTGAATATACTTTACTCATAAAGCTGAGAAGAATATATTGAAAATAGACTTGATAAAAAAATGTAAAATTGAACATTTTAAATTCACAAAGTTAGAATCATCATGTCTTAATTTTTTTTGACAATCAGTAGATTTACAAGGATCTTTTCTTAAATATTTACAATCAAAATTTTGACAATCAGAACATAACACTAGTCTTACTATATATTATTATTATTTTTGACAATTATTGTTTTCTTTTTATTTGATAACAGAATCTTCCATTGAAAATTCTCATATAAAATGAGATGTCGTCAATTTTTTTTTTATTCTCTTAATTTCCTTAAAAACTTTGATATTGGATTATATGTATTGAAGTTTACTTCTAAAGTTTCATAGTTTTTTTTTCCTATTCCTTATTCGGTGGAATTATATGTATTGAAGGAGATAAAAAAAATAAGCCATTAAATAGCTGTCCAACTGCAACACTACCAATTTAAGTATATTCATTTTTAATTCTAACCAATTCGTACATAGTTTGTGTGATAAGTACGTGTCTACATAAATTTATACTTATACACTAAAAAAATAAAAAAAATACATTGAATAAAAAAAAAAAAGACAAACTATTTAATTGGAGGACGGATAGTCAACATTGAAATTTCATCTCAGACCTTCTTCTTGTGCAAAAAAAACAACAACAAAATGATGATGAAGAAATTGATTCAGAAGGAGCCAAAGGGGGAGCGGCAGGTTACATACACTGAGCGAAGCAAAGGTCTCCAAAAGAAAGTCTCTCAGCTCTCCACTTTATGTGATGTTGATGTTGGTTTGATTATGTTCTCGCCTAATTAATGGCAAACTCAGGCATTACTCCAATCCAACCAGCCAAAGTAAGATATAATTAGTTTGTTTATTCAGTGACTTAGCTTATGCTTAAAAATACACTTTGTTCATTTTTTTTGTTTTCTCCAATATTTTATACAAGCTACCAAGCAAGAACAAAATTTTATTCACAATTACGCAGATATTGGATTTTTGAGGAGCAGGTGACATTTTTTCAACTCCAAAATATCTAAGAGGGTCTAAAACATGTTTAAAAGGCTTGTTTTTCAAGATAGTAACAGTGCTTATAAATAATTCTATGTGCATTTTATATATAATTTCACATTTGAGAAGTCATGCCGTATGGATCGTGCAGCTACCTCAATAATCACACTTTTTTGGATGTAAAACTACATCAACTGATCACACTTATTGACGAGTCCTCACATCACTATTGTATTCCATTCTAGTGCAATATTTCTTCAGAATTCATTATTGATGACTTTGATAATTACTTCGTTTTGTATGGGGTTACTGGTCAAACATGATAACCTTGTCAGAAAAAAATGCTGATGATATTTGGTTTAGAACAAGCACTTAAGAAGACATTTATCGTATTTATTTAACAAACAATAACAAGCATAAAAAATGTCATTTTTGCTTATAGTGAAATTATTTCCTTTCTAGTATGTATACTTTCCAATATAAAAATTAGAGATGGATTCAATTTTTTTTATTTTAATTCTGAATAACAGTGTTTAACTGGAAACTATCTTTATTGAATTGTATTAAATTGAAATCAATTGAACTTCATAACTGTTTTGTTTCGATAACAACCTTATTTTTTTCTTTCCGCTTTGTTATTATTATTTACTCATTTTCATTTAAAACTTCCACTAATTTCTACTTTTGTTCACCTTTTATTATTACATCATTTTTAAATGTATAGTCTAACTAGTAATACAAAAGATATAATTTGTCTTCAATTGAAGCTATAAATGACACTTATTTTTTTTTTTACTGATTTTGATATTTTATATTGCAAGGACAGATTGAAACATGTTAATGTACCAGTAACATCAGTAAGATAAAAAAAAAAAAAAGAAGGAAAAATTGGTTATTTGCCACTCCAAAACCTTCAAATCTGAAAAATGTCATCACAAAACTATAAATCTATAAAATGCCTCTAAACTTAGTTAATTCTTATATACAAATACACATTTTTTATACTTTTTTTATTAAAAATTAACTAAAAAATACAATTTTGAGATACGTATAATGAGGAGTCTGAAGGGTATATAGCGAAATACAGAAATACGTATCTCAAAACTGTATTTTTCAGTTCATTTTTAATAAAAAAATATAAAAATTGTGTATATGTGGCAAATTTAATAATTAACTAAGTTTAGAGTGACATTTTTCAGATTTATAGTTTTGTGATGACAATTTTCAAATTTGAGGATTTTGGAGTGGCAAATAACCAATTTTCCCAAAAAAATATTAACAAATTAAATAAATGGCATACTCTTATAGAAAAAAACATGCGAAGGGTACTGCAGGACGATGCTTTGACCTTTTCTATGATGATTAACTTGGTTTCTGATGTTATATGGTTTCTCTTTTAGGACAAGTTAATTCAATATTAACGATGGTGCTATTTATTGATTCACTTAAAATAATTCCTCAATATTGAACATAGGATACAGATCGAACAGCTGTGGCCTTTTATTTGGTGATTTTTACATCAGAAAAAGTTCTTTCATCGAAAATTCAATAATAAATCCCCCTTTCTTTTTTTTTTCAGCGGCTGTGGGAGGTTTGTGTGATAGAATTCATACAAGGGAGAAAGAGAGAGAAGAGAGAATTGAAGAATTGCTAATTTCTGTATTCTGTATTTCTTGATATCTCTATTACACAGAGGATAGCCCTATTTATATAGGTTTCAACTCTAGAGTACATGGTATTGATATAACTTTGCAATTAATGTAAGCCACTGATCTAATCATCTAAATTAAATTAAGTAAAGCTACAGTAGCGCACTTGTAGTCTAACAGCCCCCCTCAAGCTAAGCATTGACTGGAGCAATGTTAAGCTTGGATTTTAGGAAGGAAAGGCGTGCAGCAGGAAGGGATTTCATCATAAGATCGGCAAGTTGATCTTTAGAACAAATGAACCGAACAAGAAGATCATTAGACACCACACGCTCACGTACGAAGTGATAATCAATTTCTATATGCTTCGTACGTGCATGGACAACCGGATTTGATGCGAGAAATGTAGCACCAAGATTGTCGCACCAAAGAGTCGGGGAGGATTTGAGCGGTACGTGCAATTCTTTAAGGAGTTGTTGAATCCAAACTAACTCCATGCAAGCAATTGCCATACTTCGATATTCTGCCTTGGTGCTTGATCTTGAGACGGTGGGTTGCTTCTTAGAACTCCACGAGAGAAGGTTGGCACCAAGAAATATGCAAAATCCGGAAGTAGAACGCCTATCATCCGGGCATCCGGGCATCCGGCCCAATCCGCATCGGAGTAAGCATGGAGCTTGAGGGAAGATTTAGCAAGGATGTGAAGACCATGATGAAGTGTACCCTTCAAGTAGCGGAGTATGCGTTTGACCGCACACCAATGAACATCGGTTGGGGAGTGCATAAATTGAGAAGCCTTGTTGACGGCAAACGAAATATCAGGTCGAGTGATAGTCGCATATTGAAGGGCACCAACGATGCTTCTATAGAGTTGAGGATCGGACATCGGAGCACCTTGATTTTTGGAAAGAGACTCACCAGGTGCAAGAGGAGTAGTGATCGGCTTTGCTCCATCCATTTTGGATCGAAGTAGAATATCCTGAAAATACTTGGGCTGTGATAAAAGGATGCCATCTGTGGTGTTAGTAACCTGTATGCCTAAGAAAAAATGTAAAGGCCCTAAATTCTTTAGTGAAAATTTAGCACTAAGTGAATCAATAAGAGAAGAGACAAATGATTTGTTAGAACCCGTAACAATAATATCGTCGATATATATGAGAACAATAGTAATCGACCAATAGGTGTTAGAAATAAAAAGTGAATGATCGGAAAGAGAAGCTTTAAAACCAAGGTCGGCAAGAGCGGAAGCTAATTTGTGAAACCATGCACGTGGGGCTTGTTTCAAGCCATAGAGCGCCTTTTTGAGGAGGCAAACATGAGAGGGATAGAGAGGATCAATGAAGCCCGGTGGTTGCGCCATGAAGACTTGTTCTTGAAGATCGCCATGTAAGAATGCGTTATTGACGTCAAGTTGTTGGAGATGCCAATTGTGTGACACGGCAAGTGAAAGAACAATGCGAATGGTAGTTGGTTTGACAACGAGATTAAACGTCTCATTGTAGTCGATACCTTCTTCTTGAGAGTAGCCCTTAGCCACAAGTCTCACTTTGTGCCGCTCAATAGAGCCATCGGCTTTCTTCTTGACTTTGTAAATCCATTTACAACCAACAACATGTTGGTCGGGTTGAGACGGTACAAGAACCCATGTCTTATTAGGGGCAAGATCATTGAGTTCATTTGCCATCGCTTCACGCTACTCGGGAAATTTATTTGCCGTTGTGAAAGATGTCAGTTCATCAATAGAAGACGAAGGTAGAGGATGTTTAGTTGTAAGAAAAGTGACATGATCGGGGAATTGTTTCTTGCGTCGAGTATTATCTTGATTCCTTGTTTTCATAGGATGAAGGGATGATGAAGGCATAGAAGGAGGCGCCATAATAGCAGCAGCAGGTGTTTGCTAAGCATTTGAGACTACTTCAGAGGGTTGACCTGGAGACCGAATAGATGGAGGTGCTAAATTTGCTGTGCTCAGGATTGAATGCTGGACCAAAGGTGTGTGATTGGAGTCCGAATGAGTATCAGGTGGGATATGAGCTGGAGATCCATCAAGGGAATTTGGTGTGGGCTGAGGTAAAGAAGCTACAGTGCTGGGCCTTGAAGAAGTTGATATATTGTCATGTGCATTAGAAGAGGAAATGATGGGCCAAGTGATAGTCACAGGAACAGTAGAAGGGGTGGCATTGGAAGAGTGAGTAGAGGCAGAGGTAAAGGGGAATTGACCTTCGTCAAATCGAACATTTCGACTTGTATAAATTTTATTAGTAGATAAATGATATCTCTCTATTTTGTCTATATTTCGACACCGATTTACACCAAAACCTGTGCCTAAAAGCCTAAAAGTGTGAACATTTTACTTAAATATTTATAGAATGTGGTACTGCTATGTTTTGTTCTTATTTTGCAAAAACATGCGAAATTCTGGAGCTGACACCTTTCTATACGGCCCATACAAGATCTGCCCAACCACACAGAAAGTTCCACATAGGTGGCTACCTCTCTCTCTCACAAAGGCATGGGTATACGGTCCGTATGGATTTCTGTACGGGCCGTACAGAGCAAATTCGGAAAAACATGCTGGAATTGGCAACAGACACCAGCTGTGAAGACCGAATAGGAAGACTTTAATACGGGATTTTGGACATTAAAGGGGATTTTCTAGATCTGAGAAGACATCTCTGGTGCTTGGGAGACAAGGCTTAGCTTGGAGAAGAAGAAGAGGAGGAAAAACACGAGTTTGACGATGATTCTTTGATTTCTTCTATAGTTTTGCCATGAACTCTCTTATAACTTTTATTGTGCTATGTTTTATGAACATGACTAGCTAAATTTACTGTTTCTAGGGTTAAGATGTAGTTGACGTTTGGTTTTACTTGTATGCTACTTGGATTTGTGTTGAATGCTTAGTTTTCATCTTGTTGTGTAGTATTTTCATTACTTGGGTTTTGCTTGCTTGAATCGAATAGTCAATCCGTTAGACGAATGCGCACGTCTAAGTCGATAGGTTACAAGTCTATATAACATTCAATCCAACTAAACCAAGTATATAAGGTAGGTTTACGAACCAAGGAGTACCGAAAGGCGAAACTTTCCTTGAGGCGAAAGTCCTAGGATATCTTTAGTAAACCAACAAGTGACTTAGGTAAATTGGACCAAAAAGTGAAAGTTGAGATTTAAGGCACCTAAGAGGGGAGTACTTGAGTCCGGTAATCGGGTTACTAAGCCAAAATTGCGACAACTGAGGCTAGAAATCTAGGTACGGTCGATAGAAACCCTAGACAAAAGCACCAACACAGAAACAGTAGTTGCGGTATTAACTCGGGGGCCCATACGGATCGTATAGGATTCTATACGGGCCGTATACCCTGGGGCTGAATTGATACGAAGTCTGAAACCCTGAAAACCCTTTTTATAATTTGAAAACAAAATTTTAATCTTCTTTTTATTGTTTTAATTACTGTTTCAATCAAACAGAATTTAGAACCAAACCAAATCCACCTTTTCTCACTTGTAGGATTTTAGTAATTTTAAGTAAAGCCCGGTTATTTTCTTACCGTCCTTGTGGATACGATACCCGACACTACCAACGATATGACTGTGCACTTGCAGTCTTAGCCAAAAGTAGAATCGAGGTTAAAAGATACAGCTTGCTGTACTGAAACTTAAGAGTACACTTTTGTGAACGAACAATAAATGAAGACAATTATATCCTTTTTGAAATTGGCAGTATCCCAAAAAGACGCAAGGAAGAGATCTAAATTGAAGCTTGTGAGAATTATATGGTCTAAGATGAGGGTAGCAAAGGCAACCTAGATCTCGTAAAAATTGATAATCGGGTTGCTTGTGAAATAGAATGGTGTAAGGAGGAGTGTGAGGAGAGGAAGAAGGAGGTAATCGAAATTCCTTCAGTTTTGTGTGCTTAACAACCTCAATTGGCGTTGTTGGTGTTCTTAACAACCTCCTTTGAGCTTGATCTTGTGGTTATGAACCTCATTTGCACTTGTTCTTGTGCTTAAGAACCACATTTTCCCTTGTTTGTATGCTTAACAACCTCAATTGGTGTTGTTCGTGTGCTTAACCACCTCATTTGCGCTTGATCTTGTGCTTATGAACCTCTTTTGCACTTGTTCTTGTGCTTAGGAACCTCATTTGCCCCTGTTTGTATTCTTAACAACCTCAATTGGCGTTGTTCGTGTGCTTAACAACCTCTTTTGCGCTTGATCTTGTGCTTATGAACCTCATTTGCACTTTTTCTTGTGCTTAGGAACCTCATTTGCCCTTGTTTATGTGCTTAACAACCTCAATTGGCGTTGTTCGTGTGGTTAACAACCTCTTTTGCGCTTTATCTTGTGCTTATGAACCTCATTTGCACTTGTTCTTGTCACACCCCGAGACAACCCGCCACGTATTTATACGTCAGGCGTGTGCACATCACATACATTATCAATAATAAATACTCATGCAACATATTAAAATTAAACAAAGTCTTCTAATCAACACAATTAGTTTTGAGTACATAATACACACTTAACATGAGATCAAGACAAATATGGCAAACAACCGACAATTGCCATATTAGTCAATGTATCCACTTCTAAAGAGAGAATTTAAGTTTAACTAGAGAAAATTAAAAAGATACTTGAGCCGTCTGCTCGTTAACTTCTTGAACCGCATCCCTCCTGTTAGTACTCCTCGCCGGCTTCATCATTTCCTGGAACCCACATAAAAGTGGAACAGGTAAGAGATCGAACAGTATCTCAGTACGGGATTTAGTTTCAGTCCCAGAATTTGTCAAATTCACTTATGTATACAAACAGGATATTAAAATTATATCCTTGAGATGCAATCTTACTAATATTCAATTTAAATCACACACACACACACACCAATACACACTTTTTTAATCATCTTTCAAAATTCCGTTAATCTATTTCGTGTGCCTCACTAGGCGGTGAATTCATATCCCGCTAGGTCTTGGCGGTGATAGGACCGCTTCCGCCTGCAATCGCATACGCGACAGGACCGCATCAGCCTGCAATCACATCCGTGACAAGACCGCTTCCGCCTACAATCACGTACACGACAGGACCGCATCAGCCTACAATCACATCCGTGACAGGACTGCTTTCGCCTACAGTCACGTTAACAAGGGGTCTAGTCGAACTCAGACTCAATGTATACATTCCAACATGCGTTCAACGCATGTTGGCTCCTTTCCTTTAACTCATTCGTTACATTTTTCGTTCGTCTCATTTAACACAACACAACGCCATGCTTAACACATCCTACTTACAAGTCTCATGATTAATATAAAATAATCCTATTAAATTTCTAAACAAGCCAAATGGGTCGTTCGATTCAACATGCACAATTCCATAAGTAAATAAATAAATAAAATGCATACAAAATGGTAAGTAACAATTTGACAATTTTCAGGAAACCCGTACCTGTTGTCGTTGGGTAGTTCACTCTTGCCTCTACGTTATTTTTTACTGTAGAACTCGGACCTAGACCAAGTAATACGGTTTCAAAGTTAATATTTATTCATGTTTCTACTAAGACAAATCTATCGTTAAACTAATTTTTTTTTGCCATGTACAAAATCTGAATATCATTCGTAAGAGATTAAATAGAACTATATTCGTTATTATATGATTAGACAAATAAAATAGACATTGTTTTTCATGAGTAATTTAGGATTAAATTATTTCTAACTTTTAAGAATGCACTTCTCTGTAATAACAAAACTTTAGAGTTATCAACGATATTTTAGCATCTAATAAAAAATAACCAATTAGAATCATTTTATGACTAATACAATCTGAGACTATTTAGTATAAACAAAGTTAATTCCAAATGTTCAATTGCAAGCAAGTTATATATAAAAATATATTAATAATGAAAGTAAGTTAGATAGATCGACACAATATTGTCGATTCTGAAATAAAATGGAACAGATGCAAATACGATTATATAAAATATTTAAGTATTATTTAACAAATTAGTTTATGGAATTCTTTAAGCTTCTGACAATCGAAACCCCTTCTTAATTTCCACCGATTATATAATCTGGAGATTTTATAAAAAATAAAATATAGCAAATCTCATAAAATAACCAATTTTCAGAAATTATTTAATTTTCAAGATTTTTATCAAATAAATAAATATAACATAGAGATTATATCGAATAATGAGCATCATAAATCTTATCGAATGAGTGGATATAAAAGATTGCCAAAACAAACAATTGAACATAATATTATATGATCAAAACGCTTACGCTTATGTGATCTATGAGAATTCTTACCAAAGAAAAGATTAATAGTTACTATGCAAATAATTGAACATAGGATAGAATACCTTGTTTTCTCAATTTGGAATTCCAACAGGAGTGATGAATGAAAGAGAATAGATAATGTATGAGTCTCAACCTTTTTTTCTTAATGTTCTGCGGACAGAGAGATCCGATAGATGACAGTTTTATTTATAGGAACATTTTTTTAATTTCCATAAGGCGGTTTTCAGAGAGGCGGCAATTGCCGATTGGTTATTTTTGAAGTTATGATATTTATTTTAGAATAATTGCTATATTACTCGCGGCTATTGAATCAATCGATTATATTGGACTTCTTTGATTTAATTTTTTTATGGTCTATTATACGGACTAGTAATTTCTTGATATGAATAAGAACATATGGTTTTGCTATTCACGGTAATTTAATTTGGTTAATTTATTCAAATTGATCATATGTTGACAGAAGGAAAATAGAATCGAACGATTATATTTGGGAGTTACTATTTTTAATTTCAGAAATTATCATAATTAGGATTTTTGACTGCCGAAACATATACTTATTCACTCAATAAATTTTCGGGTGCATACTAATTTATATATGTTATATCATATGGGTATCAATAAATCAGTCGGTCGGTTTAAACATATACATACTAGTGTGTGTGTGTGTGTGTGTGTGTGTGTGTGTGTGTGTATATATATATATATATATATGCTATCTATATTATATGAATACTCAGACTATAATATTTCCATTCCGTGATGTTAGTTTTGAGTTATTTACTAAAATAATATATTTAATGAATGAAGAATAAAATATATATATGTAAACTATATGTATCGTACTATAATTTGGTATTTAAATACATGGCCTTACATTCCTCCCCCCTTTGAAAAGAATTTTGTCCCCAAAAGTCAAAAACTAAATTGTATTTACTTTTACTCAAAATACATGGCATTACTATAATATAGTATTTCAAAATACATGGCGTTACAGTTCTCGTGCTTAGGAACCTCATTTGCTCTTGTTTGTGTGCTTAACAACTTCAATTGGCGTTGTTAGTGTGCTTAACTACCTATTTTGCACTTGATCTTGTGCTTATGAATCTCATTTGCACTTGTTCTTGTGCTTAGAAACCTCATTTTCCCTTGTTTGTGTGCACTTGTTCTTGTGCTTAGGAACCTCATTTGTTTTTGTTTGTGTACTTAACAACCTCAATTGGCGTTGTTCGTGTGCTTAACAACCTCTTTTGCGCTTGATCTTGTGCTGATGAACCTCATTTGCACTTGTTCTTGGGCTTACGAACCTCATGTGCCCTTGTTTGTCTGCTTAACAACCTCAATTGTCGTTGTTCGTGTGCTTCACAACCTCATTTTCGCTTGATCTTGTGCTTATGAACTTCATTTGCACTTGTTCTTGTGCTTAGGAACCTCATCTTCCCTTGTTTGTGTTCTTAACAACCTCAATTGGTGTTATTCATGTGTTTAACAACATCTTTTGTGCTTGATCTTGGGCTTATGAACCTCATTTGCATTTGTTCTTGTGCTTAAGAAGCTCATTTGCTATTGTTTATGTGCTTAACAACCTCAATTGGCGTTGTTTGTGTGATTATCAACCTCTTTTGCTTGATTTTGTGCTTATGAAACTCAATTGCACTTGTTCTTGTGCTTCGGAACCTCAATTGCCCTTTTTTGTGTTCTTAACAACCTCATTTGGTGTTATTCGTGTGCTTAACAACTTCTTTTGTGCTTGATCTTGTGCTTATGAACCTCATTTTCACTTGTTCTTGTGCTTAAGAACCTCATTTGTCCCTGTTTGTGTGCTTAACAACCTCAATTGGCGATGTTTGTTTACTTAACAACCTCGTTTACGCTTGATCCTGTGCTTTTGAACCTCATTTGCACTTGTTCTTATGCTTAAGAACCTCATTTGCCCTTGTTTGTCTGCTTAACAACCTCAATTGGCGTTGTCCGTGTGGTTTACAACCTCTTTTGCGCTTGATCTTGTGCTAATGAACCCCATTTGCCCTTGTTTGTGTTCTTAACAACCTCAATTGGCTTTGTTCGTGTGCTTAACAACCCCTTTTGCGCTTGATTTTGTGCTTATGAACCTCATTTGCACTTGTTCTTGCGCTTAGGAACCTCATTTTCCCTTGTTTGTGTGCTTAACAACATCAATTGTCGTTGTTTGTGTGCTTCACAACCTCTCTTGCGCTTGATCTTGTGCTTATGAACCACATTTGCACTTGTTCTTGTGCTTAGGAACCTCATTTGCACTTGTTCTTGTGCTTAGGAACCTCATTTGCCCTTGTTTGTGTGCTTAACAACATCAATTGGTGTTGTTCGTGTGGTTAACAACCTCTTTTGCGATTGATCTTGTGCTTATGAACTTCATTTGCACTTGTTCTTGTGCTTAGGAACCTCATTTGCCCTTGTTTGTGTTCCTAACAACCTCAATTGGTGTTATTCATGTGCTTAACAACTTCTTTTGTGCTTGATCTTGTGCTTATGAACCTCATTTGCTCTTGTTCTTGTGCTTAGGCTTAGGAACCTCATTTGCCCCTGTTAGTGTGCTTAACAACCTCAATTGGCGTTGTTCGTGTGCTTAACAACCTCTTTTGCGCTTGATCTTGTGCTGATGAACCTCATTTGCACTTGTTCTTGGGCTTATGAACCTCATTTGCCCTTGTTTGTGTGCTTAACAACCTTAATTGTCGTTGTTCTTGTGCTTAACAACCTCATTTTCGCTTGATCTTGTTCTTATGAACTTCATTTGCACTTGTTCTTGTGCTTAGGAACCTCATTTGTCCTTGTTTGTGTTCTTAACAACCACAATTGGTGTTATTCATGTGCTTAACAACTTTTTTTGTACTTGATCTTGTGCTTCTGAACCTCATTTGCTCTTGTTCTTGTGCTTAGGAACCTCATTTGCCCTTGTTTGTGTTCTTAACAACCATAATTGTAGTTGTTCGCGTGCATAACTACTTCTTTTGCGCTTGATCTTGGGCTTGTGAACCTCATTTGCACTTGTTCTTGCGCTTAGGAACCTCATTTACCCTTGTTTGTGTGCTTAACAATATCAATTGTCGTTGTTCGTGTGCTTCACAACCTCTCTTGCGCTTGATCTTGGGCTTATGAACCTCATTTGCACTTGTTCTTGCGCTTAGGAACCTCATTTACCCTTGTTTGTGTGCTTAACAATATCAATTGTCGTTGTTCGTGTGCTTCACAACCTCTCTTGCGCTTGATCTTGTGCTTATGAACCTCATTTGCACTTGTTCTTGTGCTTAGGAACCTCATTTCCCCTTGTTTGTGTGCTTAACAACATCAATTGGTGTTGTTGGTGTGGTTAACAACCTCTTTTGCGCTTGATCTTGTGCTTATGAACCTCATTTGGTCTTGTTCTTGTGCTTGGGAAACTCATTTACCCTTGTTTGTGTGCTTAACAACCTTAATTGGCGTTGTTCGTCTGCTTAACAACCTCTTTTGCGCTTGATCTTGTGCTTATGAACCTCATTTGCACTTGTTCTTGTGCTTAGGAAACTCAATTGCCCTTGTTTGTGTGCTTAACAACCTATATTGGTGTTGTCCGTGTGGTTAACAACCTCTTTTGCGCTCGATCTTGTCCTTATGAACCTCATTTGCACTTGTTCTTGTGCTTAAGAACCTCATTTCCTCGTGTTTGTGTGCCTAACAACCTCAATTGGCGTTGTTCGTGTGGTTAACAACATCTTTTGCGCTTGATCGTATGCTTATGAACCTCATGTCCACTAGTTCTTATGCTTAGGAAACTCATTTGCCCTTGTTTGTGTGCTTGACAACCTCAATTTGCCTTGTTCGTGTGGTTAACAACCTCTTTTGGGCTTGATCTTGTCCCTATGAACCTCATTTGCACTTGTTCTTATCCTTAAGAACCTCATTTGCCCTTATTTGTGTGCTTGACAACCTCAATTGGCATTGATCGTGTGGTTAACAACCTTTTGCGCTTGATCTTGTCCTTATGAACCACATTTGCCCTTGTTTGTGTTCTTAACAACCTGAATTGGCGTTGTTCGTGTGCTTAACAACCTCTTTTGCGCTTGATCTTGTGCTGAGGAACCTCATTTGCACTTGTTCTTGGGCTGATGAGATCTTGTGCTGATGAACCTCAATTGCACTTGTTCTTAGGCTAATGAACCTCATTTGCCCTTGTTTGTGTGCTTAACAACCTTAATTGCCGTTGTTCGTGTGCTTAACAACCTCATTTTCGCTTGATCTTGTTCTTATGAACTTCATTTGCACATGTTCTTGTGCTTAGGAACCTCATTTGCCCTTGTTTGTATTCTTAACAACCTCAATTGGTGTTATTCATGTGCATAACAACTTCTTTTGTACTTGATCTTGTGCTTATGAACCTCATTTGCTCTTGTTCTTGTGCTTAGGAACCCCATTTGCCCTTGTTTGTGTTCTTAACAACCATAATTGGCGTTGTTCGCATGCTTAACTACTTCTTTTGCGCTTGATCTTGGGCTTATGAACCTCATTTCCACTTGTTCTTGTGCTTAGGAACCTCATCTGCCCTTGTTTGTGTGCTTAATAACCTTAATTGGCGTTGTTCGTGTGCTTAACGACCACTTTTACGCTTGATCTTGTGCTTATGAACTTAATTTGCACATGTTCTTGTGCTTAGGAACCTCATTTGCCCTTGTTTGTGTTCGTAACAACCTCAATTGGTGTTATTCATGTGCATAACAACTTCTTTTGTACTTGATCTTGTGCTTATGAACCTCATTTGCTCTTGTTCTTGTGCTTAGGAACCTCATTTGCCCTTGTTTGTGTTCTTAACAACCATAATTGGCGTTGTTCGCATGCTTAACTACTTCTTTTGCGCTTGATCTTGGGCTTAAGAACCTCATTTGTACTTGTTCTTGTGCTTAGGAACCTCATCTGCCCTTGTTTGTGTGCTTAATAACCTTAATTGGCGTTGTTCGTGTGCTTAACGACCACTTTTGCGCTTGATCTTGTTCTTATGAACTTCATTTGCACTTTTTCTTGTGCTTAGGAACCTCATTTGCCCTTGTTTGTGTTCCTAACAACCTCAATTGGTGTTATTCATGTGCTTAACAACTTTTTTTGTGCTTGATCTTGTTCTTATGAATCTCATTTGCTCTTGTTCTTGTGCTTAAGAACCTCATTTGCCCCTGTTAGTGTGCTTAACAACCTCAAGTAGCGTTGTTCGTGTGCTTAACAACCTCTTTGTGCTTGATCTTGTGCTTATGAACCTCATTTGCACTTGTTCTTGTGCTTAGGACACTCATTTGCCCTTGTTTGTGTGCTTAACAACCATAATTGGCATTGTCCGTGTGGTTCACAACCTCTTTCGTGCTTGATCTTGTGCTAATGAACCTCATTTGCCTTTGTTTGTGTTCTTAACAACTTCTTTTGCGCTAAATTTTGTGCTTATAAACCTCATTTGCACTTGTTCTTGCGCTTAGGAACCTCATTTGCGCTTGTTTGTGTGCTTAACAACCTCAATTGTCGTTGTTTGTGTGCTTATCAACCTCTTTTGCGCTCGATCTTGTGCTTATGAACCTCATTTGCACTTATTCTTGTGCTTAGGAAACTCAATTGCCCTTGTTTGTGTGCTTAACAACCTCATATTGGCGTTATTCGTGTGGTTAACAACCTCTTTTGCGCTTGATCTTGTTCTTATGAACCTCATTTGCACTTGTTATTGTGCTTAAGAACCTCATTTGCCCTTGTTTTGTGCTTCGCAACCTCAATTGGCGTTGTTCGTGTGGTTAACAACCTCTTTTGCGCTTGATCGTTTGTTATAACTATTTCCACTAGTTCTTCCCGCGTAGAAAACTCATTTGCCGTTGTTTGTGTGCTTGACAACCTCAATTTGTCTTGTTCGTGTGGTTAACAACCTCATTTGCACTTGATCTTGTACTTAAGAACCTAATTTGCACTTGTTCTTATGCTTAAGAACCTCATTTGCCCTTGTTTGTGTGCTTTACAACCTCTTTTGCGCATTGATCTTGTGCTTATCAACCCCATTTGCCCTTGTTTGTGTTCTTAACAACCACATTTGCCCTTGTTTGTGTTCTTAACAACCCGAATTGGCATTGTTTTTGTCCTTAACAACCTCTTTTGCGCTTTATTTTGTGCTTATAAACCTCATTTGCTCTTGTTCTTGTGCTTAGGAACCTCATTTGCCTTTGTTTGTGTGCTTAACAACCTCAATTAGCGTTGATCTTGTGCTTAACAACCACTTTTGCACTTGATCTTGTGCTTAGGAACCTCATTTGCACTTGTTCTTGTGCTTAGGAACCTCATTTGCCCTTGTTTGTGTGCTTAACAACTATCAATTGGTGTTGTTCGTGTGCTTAACAACCTCTTTTGCGATTGATCTTGTTGCTTATGAACTTCATTTGCACTTGTTCTTGTGCTTAGGAACCTCATTTGCCCTTGTTTGTGTTCTTAACAACCTCAATTGGTGTTATTCATGTGCTTAACAACTTCTTTTGTGCTTGATCTTGTGCTTATGAACCTCATTTGCTCTTGTTCTTGTGCTTAGGAACCTCATTTGCCTTTGTTTGTGTTCTTAACAACCTCAATTGGCGTTGTTCGTGTGCTTAACAACCTCTTTTGCGCTAAATCTTGTGCTTATGAACCTCATTTGCACTTGTTCTTGTGCTTATGAACCTCATTTGCCCTTGTTTGTGTGCTTAACAACCTTTATTGGCATTGTTCTTGTGCTTAACAACCTCATTTACGCTTGATCTTGTGCTTATGAACCTCATTTGCACTTGTTCTTGTGCTTAGGAACCTCATTTGCCCTTGTTTGTGTTCTTAACAACCTCAATTGGCGTTATTCGTGTGCTTAACAACTTTTTTTGTGCTTGATCTTGTGCTTGTGAACCTCATTTGCTCTTGTTCTTCTCCTTAGGAACCTCATTTGCCCTTGTTTGTGTTCTTAACAACCATAATTTGCCTTGTTCGTCGTGCTTAACAACCACTTTTGCGCTTGATCTTGTGCTTATGAACCTCATTTGCACTTGTTCTTGTGCTTAGGAACCTCATTTGCCCTTGTTTGTGTGCTTAACAACCTCAATTGGCGTTGTTCGTGTGCTTAACAACCTCTCTTGCGCTTGATCTTGTGCTTTATGAACCTCATTTGCACTTGTTCTTGGGCTTATGAACCTCATTTGCCCTTGTTTGTGTGCTTAACAACCTTAATTGGCGTTGTTCTTGTGTCCTTAACAACCTCATTTGCGCTTGATCTTGTTCTTATGAACCTCATTTGCACTTGTTCTTGTGCTTAGGAACCTCATTTGTCCTTGTTTGTGTGCTTAACAACCTCAATTGGTGTTGTTCGTGTGCTTAACAACTTCTTTTGCGCTTGATCTTGTGCTTGTGAACCTCATTTGCACTTGTTCTTGTGCTTAAGGAACCTCATTTGCCCTTGTTTGTGTGCTTAACAACCTCAATTGGCATTGTTCGTGTGCTTAACAACCTCTCTTTGCGCTAAATCTTGTGCTTATGAACCTCATTTGCACTTGTTCTTGTGCTTAGGAACCTCATTTACCCTTGTTTGTGTGCTTAACAACCTCAATTGGCGTTGTTCGTGTGCTTAACAATCTCTTTTGCGCTTGATCTTGTGCTTATGAACCTCATTTGCACTTGTTCTTGTGCTTAGGAACCTCATTTGCCCTTGTTTGTGTGCTTAACAACCTCAATTGGTGTTGTTCGTGTGGTTAACAACCTCTTTTGCGCTTGATCTTGTGCTTATGAACCTCATTTGCACTTGTTCTTGTGCTTGTAGGAAACTCATTTGCCCTTGTTTGTGTGCTTAACAACCTCAATTGGCTGTTGTTCGTGTGCTTAACAACCTCTTTTGCGCTTGATCTTGTGCTTATGAACCTCATTTGCACTTGTTCTTGTGCTTAGGAACCTCATTTGCCCTTGTTTGTGTGCTTAACAACCTATATTGGTGTTGTTCGTGTGGTTAACAACCTCTTTTGCGCTTGATCTTGTGCTTATGAACCTCATTTGCACTTGTTCTTGTGCTTAAGAACCTCATTTGCCCTTGTTTGTGTGCTTAACAACCTCAATTGGCGTTGTTCGTGTGCTTAACAAACATCTTTTGCGCTTGATCTTATGCTTATGAACCTCATTTCCACTTGTTCTTGTGCTTAGGAAACTCATTTGCCCTTGTTTGTGTGCTTAACAACCTCAATTTGCCTTGTTCGTGTGCTTAACAACCTCTTTTGCGCTTGATCTTGTGCTTATGAACCTCATTTGCACTTGTTCTTGTGCTTAAGAACCTCATTTGCCCTTGTTTGTGTGCTTAACAACCTCAATTGGCATTGATCGTGTGGTTAACAACCCTTTTGCGCTTGATCTTGTGCTTATGAACCACATTTGCCCTTGTTTGTGTTCTTAACAACCTGAATTGGCGTTGTTCGTGTGCTTAACAACCTCTTTTGCGTTTGATTTTGTGCTAATGAACCTCATTTGCACTTGTTCTTGTGCTTAGGAACCTCATTTGTCTTTGTTTGTGTGCTTAACAACCTCAATTGGCATTGTTCGTTTGCTTAACAACCTCTTTTGCGCTTGATCTTGTGCTGAGGAACCTCATTTGCACTTGTTCTTGGGCTGATGAGATCTTGTGCTGATGAACCTCAATTGCACTTGTTCTTGGGCTTATGAACCTCATTTGCCCTTGTTTGTGTGCTTAACAACCTTAATTGGCGTTGTTCGTGTGCTTAACAACCTCATTTTCGCTTGATCTTGTTCTTATGAACTTCATTTGCACTTGTTCTTGTGCTTAGGAACCTCATTTGCCCTTGTTTGTGTTCTTAACAACCTCAATTGGCGTTATTCGTGTGCTTAACAACATCTTTTGCGCTTGATCTTGTGCTTATGAACCTCATTTGCACTTGTTCTTGTGCTTAGGAACCTCATTTGCCCTTGTTTGTGTTCTTAACAACCATAATTGGCGTTGTTCGTGTGCTTAACAACTTCTTTTGCGCTTGATCTTGTGCTTATGAACCTCATTTGCACTTGTTCTTGTGCTTAGGAACCTCATTTGCCCTTGTTTGTGTGCTTAACAACCTCAATTGGCGTTGTTCGTGTGGTTAACAACCACTTTTGCGCTTGATCTTGTGCTTATGAACTTCATTTGCACTTGTTCTTGTGCTTAGGAACCTCATTTGCCCTTGTTTGTGTTCTTAACAACCTCAATTGGTGTTATTCATGTGCTTAACAACTTCTTTTGCGCTTGATCTTGTGCTTATGAACCTCATTTGCTCTTGTTCTTGTGCTTAGGAACCTCATTTGCCCTTGTTTGTGTTCTTAACAACATCAATTGGCGTTGTTCGCGTGCTTAACAACATCTTTTGCGCTTGATCTTGTGCTTATGCACCTCATTTGTACTTGTTCTTGTGCTTAGGATCCTCATTTGCCCTTGTTTGTGTGCTTAACAACCTTAATTGGCGTTGTTCGTGTGCTTAACAACCACTTTTGCGCTCGATCTGGTTCTTATGAACTTCATTTGCACTTGTTCTTGTGCTTTGGAACCTCATTTGCCCTTGTTTGTGTTCCTAACAACCTCAATTGGCGTTATTCATGTGCTTAACAACCTCTTTTTGTGCTTGATCTTGTGCTTATGAACCTCATCTGCACTTGTTCTTGTGCTTAAGAACCTCATTTGCCCTTGTTTGTGTGCTTAATAACCTCAATTGGCGTTGTTCGTGTGCTTAACAACCTCTTTTGCGCTTGATCTTGTGCTTATGAACCTCATTTGCACTTGTTCTTGTGCTTAGGAAACTCATTTGCCCTTGTTTGTGTGCTTAACAACCATAATTGGCATTGTCCGTGTGGTTAACAACCTCTTTTGTGCTTGATCTTGTGCTAATGAACCTCATTTTTTTCTTGTGCTTAAGACCCTCATTTGCCCTTGTTTGTGTTCTTAACAACCTCTTTTGCGCTAAATTTTGTGCTTAACAACCTCTTTTGCACTTGATCTTGTGCTTAGGAACCTCATTTGCACTTGTTTTTGTGCTTAACAACCTCAATTGCCGTTGTTTGTGTGCTTATCAACCTCTTTTGCGCTCGATCTTGTGCTTAACAACCTCTTTTGCACTTATTCTTGTGCTTATGAACCTCATTTGCCCTTTTTTTTGTGTTCTTAACAACCTCATTTGGTGTTGTTCGTGTGCTTAACAACCTCTTTTGTGCTTGATCTTGTGCTTATGAACCTCATTTGCACTTGTTCTTGTGCTTAATGAACCTCATTTGCCCTTGTTTGTGTGCTTAACAACCTCAATTGGCATTGTTTGTTTGCTTAACAACCTCTTTTACGCTTGATCTTGTGCTTATGAACCTCATTTGCACTTGTTCTTGTGCTTAAGAACCTCATTTGCCCTTGTTTGTGTGCTTAACAACCTCAATTGGCGTTGTTCGTGTGGTTTAACAACCTCTTTTGCGCTTGATCTTGTGCCTATGAACCTCATTTGCACTTGTTCTTATGCTTAAGAACCTCATTTGCCCTTGTTTGTGTGCTTGACAACCTCAATTGGCATTGATCGTGTGGTTAACAACCTTTTGCGCTTGATCTTGTGCTTATGAACCACATTTGCCCTTGTTTGTGTTCTTAACAACCTGAATTGGCATTGTTCGTGTCCTTAACAACCTCTTTTGTGCTTGATTTTGTGCTTATAAACCTCATTTGCACTTGTTCTTGTGCTTAGGAACCTCATTTGCCTTTGTTTGTGTTCTTAACAACCACAATTAGCGTTGTTCGTGTGCTTAACAACCTCTTTTGCGCTTGATCTTGTGCTGAGGAACCTCATTTGCACTTGTTCTTGGGCTTATGAACCTCATTTGCCCTTGTTTGTGTGCTTAACAACTATAATTGCCGTTGTTCGTGTGCTTAACAACCTCATTTTCGCTTGATCTTGTTCTTATGAACTTCATTTGCACTTGTTCTTGTGCTTAGGAACCTCATTTGCCCTTGTTTGTCTTCTTAATAACCTCAATTCGTGTTATTCAAGTGCTTAACAACTTCTTTTGTGCTTGATCTTGTGCCTATGAACCTCATTTGCTCTTGTTCTTGTGCTTAGGAACTTCATTTGCCTTTGTTTGTGTTCTTAACAACCTTAATTGGGGTTGTTCCTGTGCTTAACAACCTCTTTTGCGCTAAATTTTGTGCTTATGAACCTCATTTGCACTTGTTCTTGTGCTTAGGAACCTCATTTGCCCTTGTTTGTGTGCTTAACAACCTCAATTGGCGTTGTTCGTGTGCTTAACGACCTCCTCTACGCTTGATCTTGTGCTTATGAACCTCATTTGCACTTGTTCTTGTGCTTAAGAACCTCATTTGCCCTCGTTTGTGTGCTTAACAACCTCACTTGGCGTTGTTCGTGTGGTTAACAACATCTTTTGCGCTTGATCGTGTGCTTATGAACCTCATTTCCACTAGTTCTTCTGCTTAGGAAACTCATTTGCCCTTGTTTGTGTGCTTGACAACCTCAATTTGCCTTGTTCGTGTGGTTAACAACCACTTTTGCGCTTGATCTTGTGCCTATGAACCTCATTTGCACTTGTTCTTATGCTTAAGAACCTCATTTGCCCTTATTTGTGAGCTTGACAACCTCAATTGGCATTGATCGTGTGGTTAACAACCTCTTGCGCTTGATCTTGTGCTTATCAACCACATTTGCCCTTGTTTGTGTTCTTAACAACCTGAATTGGCATTGTTCGTGTTCTTAACAACCTCTTTTGCGCAAGATTTTGAGCTAATGAACCTCATTTGCACTTGTTCTTGTGCTTAGGAACCTCATTTGCCTTTGTTTGTGTGCTTAACAACCTCAATTGGTGTTGTTCGTGTGCTTAACAACCTCTTTGCGCTTGATCTTGTCCTTATGAACCTCATTTGCACTTGTTCTGTGCTTAGGAAACTCATTTGCCCTTGTTTGTGTGCTTAACAACCACAATTGGCATTGTCCGTGTGGTTCACAACCTCTTTTGTGCTTGATCTTGTGTTAATGAACCTCATTTGCCTTTGTTTGTGTTCTTAACAACCTTAGTTGGGATTATTCGTGTGCTTAACAACTCTTTTGCGCTAAATTTTGTGCTTATGAACCTCATTTGCACTTGTTCTTATGCTTAGGAACCTCATTTGCCCTTGTTTGTGTGCTTAACAACCTCAATTGGCGTTGTTCATGTACTTAACGACCTCCTTTTGCGCTTGATCTTGTGCTTATGAGCCTCATTTGCACTTGTTCTTGTGCTTAAGAACCTCATTTTGCCCTTGTTTGTGTGCTTAACAACCTCAATTGGCGTTGTTCGTGTGGTTAACAACATCTTTTGTGCTTGATCTTGTGCTTATGAACCTCATTTGCACTTGTTCTTGTGCTTAGGAACCTCATTTGCCCTTGTTTGTGTGCTTAACAACCTCAATTGGCCTTGTTCGTGTGCTTAACAACCTCTTTTGCGCTTGATCTTGTGCTTATGAACCTCATTTGCACTTGTTCTTATGTTTAAGAACATCATTTGCCCTTGTTTGTGTGCTTAACAACCTCAACTGGCATTGATCGTGTGGTTAACAACCTCTTTTGCGCTTGATCTTGTGCTAATGAACCACATTTACCATTGTTTGTGTTCTTAACAACCTGAATTGGCGTTGTTCGTGTGCTTAACAACCTCTTTTGTGCTTGATTTTGTGCTTATGAACCTCATTTGCACTTGTTCTTGTGCTTAGGAACCTCATTTGCCTTTGTTTGTGTGCTTAACAACCTCAATTGGCATTGTTCGTGTGCTTAACAACCTCTTTTGCGCTTGATCTTGTACTTATGAACCTCATTTGCACTTGTTCTTGTGCTTAGGAACCTCATTTGCCCTTGTTTGTGTGCTTAACAACCTCAATTGGCGTTGTTCGTGTGCTTAACAACCTCTTTTGCGCTTGATCTTGTGCTTATGAACCTCATTTTTACTTGTTCTTGTGCTTAGGAAACTCATTTGCCCTTGTTTGTGTGGTTAACAACCACAATTGGCTTTGTCCGTGTGGTTCACAACCTCTTTCGTGCTTGATCTTGTGCTTATGAACCTCATTTGCTTGTTCTTTTTGGAACCTCATTTGCCCTTGTTTGTGTTCTTAACAACCTCAATTGGGGTTGTTCGTGTGCTTAACAACCTCTTTTGCGCTAAATTTTGTGCTTATGAACCTCATTTGCACTTGTTCTTGTGCTTAGGAACCTCATTTGCCCTTGTTTGTGTTCTTAACAACCTCAATTGGTGTTATTCATGTGTTTAACAACTTCATTTGTACTTGATCTTGTGCCTATGAACCTCATTTGCTCTTGTTCTTCTGCTTAGGAACATCATTTGCCCTTGTTTGTGTTCTTAACAACCATAATTGGCATTGTTCGCGTGCTTAACTATTTGTTTTGCGCTTGATCTTGGGCTTATTAACCTCATTTGTACTTGTTCTTGTGCTTAGGAATCTCATTTGCCCTTGTTTGTGTGCTTAATAACCTTAATTGGCGTTGTTCGTGTGCTTAACTACCACTTTTGCGCTTGATATTGTGCTTATGAACTTTATTTGCACTTGTTCTTGTGTTTGGGAACCTTATTTGCCCTTGTTTGTGTTCCTAACAACCTGAATTGGTGTTATTCATGTGCTTCACAACTTCTTTTGTGCTTGATCTTGTGCTTATGAACCTCATTTGCTCTTGTTCTTGTGCTTAGGAAGCTCATTTGCCCCTGTTGGTGTGCTTAACAACCTCAATTGGCGTTGTTCGTGTTCTTAACAACCTCTTTGTGCTTGATATTGTGCTTATGAACCACATTTGCACTTGTACTTGTGCTTAGGAAAGTGACTTACCCTTGTTTGTGTGCTTAACAACCACAATTGGCATTGTCCGTGTGTTTCACAACCTCTTTTGTGCTTGATCTTGTGCTAATGAACCTCATTTGCCTTTGTTTGTGTTCTTAACAACCTTAATTGGGGTTGTTCGTGTGCTTAACTACCTGTTTTGCGCTCAATTTTGTGCTTATGAACCTCATTTACACTTCTTCTTGTGCTTAGGAACCTCATTTGCCCTTGTTTGTGTGCTTAACAACCTCAATTGGCGTTGTTCGTGTGCTTAACAACCTCTTTTGCGCTTGATCTTGTGCTTATGAACCTCATTTGCACTTGTTCTTGTTCTTAGGAAACTCAATTACACTTGTTTGTGTGCTTAACAACCTATATTGGCGTTGTCCGTGTGGTTAACAACCTCTTTTGCGCTTGATCTTGTCCTTATGAACCTCATTTGCACTTGTTCTTGTGCTTAAGACCCTCATTTGCCCTTGTTTGTGAGCTTCACAACCTCAATTGGCGTTGTTCGTGTGGTTCACAACATCTTTTGCGCTTGATCGTATGCTTATGAACCTCATTTCCACTAGTTCTTATGCTTAGGAAACACATTTGCCCTTGTTTGTGTGCTTGACAACCTCAATTTGCCCTGTTCGTGTGGTTAACAACCTCTTTTGCGCTTGATCTTGTGCCTATGAACCTCATTTGCACTTGTTCTTATGCTTAAGAACCTCATTTGCCCTTGTTTGTGTGCTTGACAACCTCAATTGGCATTGATCGTGTGGTTAACAACCTTTTGCGCTTGATCTTGTGCTTATGAACGACATTTGCCCTTGTTTGTGTTCTTCACAACCTGAATTGGCATTGTTCCTGTGCTTAACAACCTCTTTTGTGCTTAATCTTGTGCTGATGAACCTCATTTGCACTTGTTCTTGTGCTTAGGAACCTCATTTGCCCTTGTTTGTGTTCTTAACAACCTCAATTGGTGTTATTCATGTGTTTAACAACTTCATTTGTACTTGATCTTGTGCCTATGAACCTCATTTGCTCTTGTTCTTCTGCTTAGGAACATCATTTGCCCTTGTTTGTGTTCTTAACAACCATAATTGGCGTTGTTCGCGTGCTTAACTATTTGTTTTGCGCTTGATCTTGGGCTTATTAACCTCATTTGTACTTGTTCTTGTGCTTAGGAATCTCATTTGCCCTTGTTTGTGTGCTTAATAACCTTAATTGGCGTTGTTCGTGTGCTTAACTACCACTTTTGCGCTTGATCTTGTGCTTATGAACTTTATTTGCACTTGTTCTTGTGTTTAGGAACCTTATTTGCCCTTGTTTGTGTTCCTAACAACCTGAATTGGTGTTATTCATGTGCTTCACAACTTCTTTTGTGCTTGATCTTGTGCTTATGAACCTCATTTGCTCTTGTTCTTGTGCTTAGGAAGCTCATTTGCCCCTGTTGGTGTGCTTAACAACCTCAATTGGCGTTGTTCGTGTTCTTAACAACCTCTTTGTGCTTGATATTGTGCTTATGAACCACATTTGCACTTGTACTTGTGCTTAGGAAAGTGACTTGCCCTTGTTTGTGTGCTTAACAACCACAATTGGCATTGTCCGTGTGGTTCACAACCTCTTTTGTGCTTGATCTTGTGCTAATGAACCTCATTTGCCTTTGTTTGTGTTCTTAACAACCTTAATTGGGGTTGTTCGTGTGCTTAACTACCTGTTTTGCGCTAAATTTTGTGCTTATGAACCTCATTTACACTTCTTCTTGTGCTTAGGAACCTCATTTGCCCTTGTTTGTGTGCTTAACAACCTCAATTGGCGTTGTTCGTGTGCTTAACGACCTCCTCTATGCTTAATCTTGTGCTTATGAGCCTCATTTGCACTTGTTCTTGTTCTTAAGAACCTCATTTGCCCTCGTTTGTGTGCCTAACAACTTCAATTGGTGTTGTTCGTGTGGTTAACAACATCTTTTGCGCTTCATCGCGTGCTTATGAACCTCATTTCCACTAGTTCTTATGCTTAGGAAACTCATTTGCCCTTCTTTGTGTGCTTGACAACCTGAATTTGCCTTGTTCGTGTGGTTAACAACCTCTTTTGCGCTTGATCTTGTGCCTATGAACCTCATTTGCACTTGCTCTTGTGCTTAAGAACCTCATTTGCCCTTGTTTGTGTGCTTGACAACCTCAATTGGCGTTGTTCGTGTGCTTACAACTTTTGGCTTGATCTTGTGCTTAACAACCTCTTTGCGCTAATGAACGACATTTGCCCTGGTTTGTGTTCTTAACAACCTGAATTGGCGTTGTTCGTGTGCTTAACAACCTCATTTTCGCTTGATCTTGTTCTTATGAACTTCATTTGCACTTGTTCTTGTGCTTAGGAACCTCATTTGTCCTTGTTTGTGTTCTTAACAACCTCAATTGCGTGATCTTGTGTCTATGAACTCATTTGCTTGTTCTTTGCTTAACAACCTCTTTGTTTTGTGCTTGAAACGTCTTGTGCTTATCTGTTAGAACCTCATTTGCTCTTGTTCTTGTGCTTAGGAACCTCATTTGCCCTTGTTTGTGTTCTTAACAACCATAATTGGCAGTTGTTCGTGTGCTTAACAACTTCTTTTGCGCTTGATCTTGTGCTTATGAACCTCATTTGCACTTGTTCTTGTGCTTAGGAACCTCATTTGCCCTTGTTTGTGTGCTTAACAACCTCAATTGGCGTTGTTCGTGTGCTTAACAACCTCTTTTGCGCTTGATCTTGTGCTTATGAACCTCATTTGCACTTGTTCTTGTGCTTAGGAACCTCATTTGCCCTTGTTTGTGTGCTTAACAACCTCAATTGGTGTTGTTGGTGTGGTTAACAACCTCTTTTGCGCTTGATCTTGTGCTTATGAACCTCATTTGCACTTGTTCTTGTGCTTAGGAACCTCATTTGCCCTTGTTTGTGTTCTTAACAACCTCAATTGGCGTTGTTCATGTGCTTAACAACCTCTTTTCCGCTTGATCTTGTGCTTATGAACCTCATTTGCACTTGTTCTTGTGTTTAGGAACCTCATTTGCCCTTGTTTGTGTGCTTAACAACCTCAATTGGCGTTGTTCGTGTGCTTAACAACCTCTTTTGCGCTTGATCTTGGGCTTATGAACCTCATTTGCACTTGTTCTTGTGCTTAGGAACCTCATTTGCCCTTGTTTTTGGGCTTAATAACCTTAATTGGCGTTGTTCGTATGTTAACCTCATTTTGCACTTGTTCTTGTGCTTATGAACCTCATTTGCCCTTGTTGTGTGCTTAACAACCTCAATTGGCGTTGTTCGTGTGCTTAACAACCTCTTTTGCGCTTTATGAACCTCATTTGCACTTGTTCTTGTGCTTAAGAACCTCATTTGCCCTTGTTTGTGTTCTTAACAACCTCAATTGGTGTTATTCATGTGGTTAACAACTTCTTTTGTACTTGATCTTGTGCTTATGAACCTCATTTGCCTTGTTCTTGTGCTTAGGAACCTCATTTTCCCTTGTTTGTGTTCTTAACAACCATAATTGGCGTTGTTCGTGTGCTTAACAACCTCTTTTGTGCTTGATCTTGGGCTTATGAACCTCATTTGCACTTGTTCTTGTGCTTAGGAACCTCATTTGCCCTTGTTTGTGTGCTTAACAACCTTAATTGGCGTTGTTCGTGTGCTTAACAACCTCTTTTGCGCTTGATCTTGTGCTTATGAACCTCATTTGCACTTGTTCTTGTGCTTAGGAACCTCATTTGCCCTTGTTTGTGTTCCTAACAACCTCAATTGGCGTTGTTCGTGTGGTTAACAACTTATCTTGTTTGCTTCTTTGATCTTGTGCTTATGAACCTCATTTGCTCTTGTTCTTGTGCTTAAGAACCTCATTTGCCCTTGTTTGTGTGCTTAACAACCTCAATTGGCGTTCTTCGTGTGCTTAACAACCTCTTTGTGCTTGATCTTGTGCTTATCAACCTCATTTGCACTTGTTCTTGTGCTTAGGAAACTCATTTGCCCTTGTTTGTGTGCTTAACAACCACAATTGGCATTGTCGGTGTGGTTAACAACCTCTTTTGTGCTTGATCTTGTGCTAATGAACCTCATTTGCCCTTGTTTTGTGTTCTTAACAACCTTAATTGGCGTTTTTTGTGTGCTTAACAACCTCTTTTGCGCTAAATTTTGTGCTTATAAAGCTCATTTGCACTTGTTCTTGCGCTTAGGAACCTCATTTGCGCTTGTTTGTGTGCTTAACAACATCAATTGTTGTTGTTCGTGTGCTTCACAACACAACCTCTCTTGCGCTTGATCTTGTGCTTATGAACCTCATTTGCACTTGTTCTTGTGCTTAGGAAACTCAATTGCCCTTGTTTGTGTGCTTAACAACCTATATTGGCGTTGTCCGTGTGGTTAACAACCTCTTTTGCGCTTGATCTTGTCCTTATGAACCTCATTTGCACTTGTTCTTGTGCTTAAGAACCTCATTTGCCCTTGTTTGTGTGCTTAACAACCTCAATTGGCGTTGTTCGTGTGGTTAACAACATCTTTTGCGCTTGATCGTGTGCTTATGAACCTCATTTCCACTAGTTCTTATGCTTAGGAAACTCATTTGCCCTTGTTTGTGTGCTTGACAACCTCAATTTGCCTTGTTCGTGTGGTTAACAACCTCTTTTGCGCTTGATCTTGTGCCTATGAACCTCATTTGCACTTGTTCTTCTGCTTAAGAACCTCATTTGCCCTTGTTTGTGTGCTTAACAACATCAATTGTTGTTGTTCGTGTGCTTCACAACACAACCTCTCTTGCGCTTGATCTTGTGCTTATGAACCTCATTTGCACTTATTCTTGTGCTTAGGAAACTCAATTGCCCTTGTTTGTGTGCTTAACAACCTGTATTGGCGTTGTTCGTGTGCTTAACAACCTCTTTTGCGCTTGATCTTGTGCTTATGAACCTCATTTGCACTTGTTCTTGTGCTTAAGAACCTCATTTGCCCTTGTTTGTGTGCTTAACAACCTCAATTGGCGTTGTTCGTGTGGTTAACAACATCTTTTGCGCTTGATCGTGTGCTTATTAACCTCATTTCCACTTGTTCTTGTGCTTAGGAAACCTCATTTGCCTTTGTTTGTGTGCTTAACAACCTCAATTGGCCTTGTTCGTGTGTTTAACAACCTCTTTTGCGCTTGATCTTGTGCTTATGAACCTCATTTGCACTTGTTCTTGTGCTTAAGAACCTCATTTGCCCTTGTTTGTGTGCTTAACAACCTCAATTGGCATTGATCGTGTGGTTAACAACCTTTTGCGCTTGATCTTGTGCTTATGAACCACATTTGCCCGTGTTCGTGTTCTTAACAACCTGAATTGGCATTGTTCGTGTGCTTAACAACCTCTTTTGTGCTTGATTTTGTGCTTATGAACCTCATTTGCTCTTGTTCTTGTGCTTGGGAACCTCATTTGCCTTTGTTTGTGTGCTTAACAACCACAATTGGCGTTGTTCGTGTGCTTAACAACCTCTTTTGCGCTTGATCTTGTGCTTATGAACCTCATTTGCACTTGTTCTTGTGCTTATGAACCTCATTTGCCCTTGTTTGTGTGCTTAACAACCTATAATTGGCGTTGTTCGTGTGCTTAACAACCTCATTTTCGCTTGATCTTGTTCTTATGAACTTCATTTGCACTTGTTCTTGTGCTTAGGAACCTCATTTGCCCTTGTTTGTCTTCTTAATAACCTCAATTGGTGTTATTCAAGTGCTTAACAACTTCTTTTGTGGTTGATCTTGTGCCTATGAACCTCATTTGCTCTTGTTCTTGTGCTTAGGAACATCATTTTCCCTTGTTTGTGTTCTTAACAACCATAATTAGCGTTGTTCGCGTGCTTAACTACTTGTTTTGCGCTTGATCTTGGGCTTATGAACCTCATTTGCACTTGTTCTTGTGCTTAGGAAACTCATTTGCCCTTGTTTGTGTTCCTAACAACTTGAATTGGTGTTATTCATGTGCTTAACAACCTCTTTTGTTCTTGATCTTGTGCTTATGAACCTCATTTGCACTTGTTCTTGTGCTTAGGAACCTCATTTTCCCTTGTTTGTGTGCTTAACAACCTCAATTGGCGTTGTTCGTGTGCTTAACAACAACTTTTGCGCTTGATATTGTGCTTATGAACCTCATTTGCACTTGTTCTTGTGCTTAGGAAAGTCATTTGCCCTTGTTTGTGTGCTTAACAACCACAATTGGCATTGTCCGTGTGGTTCACAACCTCTTTTATGCTTGATCTTGTGCTAATGAACCTCATTTGCCTTTGTTTGTGTTCTTAACAACCTTAATTGGCGTTGTTCGTGTGCTTAACAACCTCTTTTGCGCTAAATTTTGTGCTTATGAACCTCATTTGCACTTGTTCTTGTGCTTAGGAACCTCATTTGCCCTTGTTTGTGTGCTTAACAACCTCAATTGGCGTTGTTCGTGCGGTTAACAACCACTTTTGCACTTGATCTTGTGCTTATGAACCTCATTTGCACTTGTTCTTGTGCTTAGGAACCTCATTTGCCCTTGTTTGTGTGCTTAACAACCTCAATTGGCGTTGTTCGTGTGCTTAACAACCTCTTTTGCGCTTGATCTTGTGCTTATGAACCTCATTTGGTCTTGTTCTTGTGCTTAGGAAACTCATTTACCCTTGTTTGTGTGCTTAACAACCTTAATTTGCGTTGTTCGTCTGCTTAACCACCTCCTTTCCGCCTCATCTTGTGCTTACGAACTTCATTTGCACTTGTTCTTGTGCTTAAGAACCTCTTTTGCCCTTTTTTGTGTGCTTAAGAACCTCAATTGGCGTTGTTCGTCTGCTTAACAACCTCCTTTCCGCTTCATCTTGTGCTTATGAACTTCATTTGCACTTGTTCTTGTGCTTAAGAACCTCATTTGCCCTTTTTTGTGTTCTTAACAACCTCAATTGGCGTTGTTCGTGTGCTTAACAACCTCTTTTGCGCTTGATCTTGTGCTTATGAACCTCATTTGCACTTGTTTTTGTGCTTAGGAAACTCAATTGCACTTGTTTATGTGCTTAACAACCAATACTGGCGTTGTCCGTGTGGTTAACAACCTCTATTGCGCTTGATCTTGTCCTTATAAACCTCATTTGCACTTGTTCTTGTGCTTAAGAACCTCATTTGCCCTTGTTTGTGTGCTTAACAACCTTAATTGCCGTTGTTCGTGTGCTTAACAACCTCATTTTCGCTTGATCTTGTTCTTATGAACTTCATTTGCACTTGTTCTTGTGCTTAGGACCCTCATTTGCCCTTGTTTGTGTTCTTAACAACCTCAATTGGCGTTATTCATGTGCTTAACAACTTCTTTTGTGCTTGATCTTGTGCTTATGAACCTCATTTGCTCTTGTTCTTGTGTTTAGGAACCTCATTTGCCCTTGTTTGTGTTCTTAACAACCTCAATTGGCGTTGTTCGTGTGCTTAACAACCTCTTTTGCGCTTGATCTTGGGGCTTATGAACCTCATTTGCACTTGTTCTTGTGCTTAAGAACCTCATTTGCCCTTGTTTGTGTGCTTAACAACCTTAATTGGCGTTGTTCGTGTGCTTAACAACCTCTTTTGCGCTTGATCTTGTCTTATGAACCTCATTTGCCTTGTTCTTGTGCTGATGAATCTCATTTGCTCTTGTTCTTGTGCTTGAGAACCTCAATTGGCGTTATTCGTGTGCTTAACAACCTCTTTTGCGCTTGATCTTGTGCCTATGAACCTCATTTGCACTTGTTCTTATGCTTAAGAACCTCATTTGCCCTTGTTTGTGTGCTTGACAACGTCAATTGGCATTGATTGTGTGGTTAACAACCTTTTGCGCTTGATCTTGTGCTTATGAACCACATTTACCCTTGTTTGTGTTCTTAACAACCTGAATTGGCATTGTTCGTGTGCTTAACAACCTCTTTTGTGCTTGATTTTGTGCTTATGAACCTCATTTGCACTTGTTCTTGTGCTTAGGAACCACATTTGCCTTTGTTTGTGTGCTTAACAACCTCAATTGGCGTTGTTCGTGTGCTTAACAACCTCTTTTGCGCTTGATCTTGTGCTGATGAACCTCATTTGCACTTGTTTTTGGGATTATGAACCTCATTTGCCCTTGTTTGTGTGCTTAACAACCTTAATTGCCGTTGTTCGTGTGCTTAACAACCTCATTTTCGCTTGATCTTGTTCTTATGAACTTCATTTGCACTTGTTCTTGTGCTTAGGACCCTCATTTGCCCTTGTTTGTGTTCTTAACAACCTCAATTGGTGTTATTCATGTGCTTAACTACTTCTTTTGTGCTTGATCTTGTGCTTATGAACCTCATTTGCTCTTGTTCTTGTGTTTAGGAACCTCATTTGCCCTTGTTTGTGTTCTTAACAACCATAATTGGCGTTGTTCGCGTGCTTAACTACTTCTTTTGCGCTTGATCATGTGCTTATGAACATCATTTGCACTTGTTCTTGTGCTTAGGAACCTCATTTGCCCTTGTTTGTGTCCTTAATAACCTTAATTGGCGTTGTTCGTGTCCTTAACAACCTTTTTTGCGCTTGATCTTGTGCTTATGAACCTCATTTCTTGTTCTTGTGCTGATGAATCTCATTTGCTCTTGTTCTTGTACTTGAGAACCTCAATTGGCGTTGTTCGTGTGCTTAACAACCTCTTTGCGCTTGATCTTGTGCTTATGAACCTCATTTGCACTTGTTCTTGTGCTTAGGAAACTCATTTGCCCTTGTTTGTGTGCTTAACAACCACAATTGGCATTGTCCGTGTGGTTCACAACCTCTTTTGTGCTTGATCTTGTGCTAATGAACCTCATTTGCCCTTGTTTGTGTTCTTAACAACCTTAATTGGGGTTGTTCGTGTGCTTAACAACCTCTTTTGCGCTAAATTTTGTGCTTATTAACCTCATTTGCACTTGTTCTTGTGCTTGGGAACCTCATTTGCTCTTCTTTGTGTGCTTCACAACCTCAATTGGCATTATTTGTGTGCTTAACGACCTCCTCTAGGCTTGATCTTGTGCTTATGAGCCTCATTTGCACATGTTCTTGTGCTTAAGAACCTCATTTGCCCTTGTTTGTGTGCTTAACAACCTCAACTAGCGTTGTTCGTGTGGTTAACAACATCTTTTCCGCTTGATGGTGTGCTTATGAACCTCATTTCTACTACTTCTTATGCTTAGTAAACTCATTTGCCCTTGTTTGTGTGCTTGACAACCTGTATTTGCCGTGTTCGTGTGGTTAACAACCTCTTTTGCGCTTGATCTTGTGCCTATGAACCTCATTTGCACTTGTTCTTATGCTTAAGAACCTCATTTGCCCTTGTTTGTGTGCTTGACAACCTCAATTGGCATTGATCGTGTGGTTAACAACCTCTTGTGCTAATGAACGACATTTGCCCTTGTTTGTGTTCTTAACAACCTAAATTGGCGTTGTTCGTGTGGTTAACAACCTCTTTTGCGCTTGATCTTGTGCTTATGAACCTCATTTGCACTTGTTCTTGTGCTTAGGACCCTCATTTGCCTTTGTTTGTGTGCTTAACAACCTCAATTGCCGTTGTTCGTGCGATTAACAACCTCATTTTCGCTTGATCTTGTTCTTATGAACTTCATTTGCACTTGTTCTTGTGCTTAGGAACCTCATTTGCCCTTGTTTGTGTTCTTAACAACCTCAATTGGTGTTATTCATGTGCTTAACAACTTTTTTTGTGCTTGATCTTGTGCTTATGAACCTCATTTGCTCTTGTTCTTGTGCTTAGGAACCTCATTTGCCCTTGTTTGTGTTCTTAACAACCATAATTGGCGTTGTTCGCGTGCTTAACTACTTCTTTTGCGCTTGATCTTGGGCTTATGAACCTCATTTGCACTTGTTCTTGTGCTTAGGAACCTCATTTGCCCTTGTTTGTGTGCTTAACAACCTTAATTGGCGTTGTTCGTGTGCTTAACGACCACTTTTGCGCTTGATCTTGTGCTTATGAAGTTCATTTGCACTTGTTCTTGTGCTTAGGAACCTCATTTGCCCTTGTTTGTGTTCCTAACAACCTCAATTGGTGTCATTCATGTGTTTCACAACTTCTTTTGTGCTTGATCTTATGCTTATAAACCTCATTTGCTCTTGTTCTTGTGCTTAGGAACCTCATTTGCCCCTGTTAGTGTGCTTAACAACCTGAATTGGCATTGTTCGTGTGCTTAACAACCTCTTTGCGCTTGATATTGTGCTTATGAACCTCATTTGCACTTGTTCTTGTGCCTAGGAAACTCATTTGCCCTTGTTTGTGTGTTTAACAACCACAATTGGCATTGTCCGTCTGGTTTACAACCTCTTTTGTGCTTGATCTTGTGCTAATGAACCTCATTTGCCTTTGTTTGTGTTCTTAACAACCTTAGTTGGGATTATTCGTGTGCTTAACAACCTCTTTTGCTCTAAATTTTGTGCTTATGAACCTCATTTGCACTTGTTCTTATGCGTAGGAACCTCATTTGCCCTTGTTTGTGTGCTCAACAACCTCAATTGGCGTTGTTCATGTGCTGAAAAACCTCCTCTATGCTTGATCTTGTACTTATGAGCCTCATTTGCACTTGTTCTTGTGCTTAAGAACCTCATTTTCCCTTGTTTGTGTGCTTAACAACCTCAACTGGCGTTGTTCGTGTGGTTAACAACATCTTTTGCGCTTGATCGTGTGCTTATGAACCTCATTTCTACTAGTTCTTATGATTAGGAAACTCATTTGCCCTAGTTTGTGTGCTTGACAACGTGAATTTACCATGTTCGTGTGGTTAACAACCTCTTTTGCGCTTAATCTTGTGCCTATGAACCTCATTTGCACTTTTTCTTATGCTTAAGAATATCATTTGCCGTTATTTGTGTGCTTGACAACCTCGAGTGGCATTGATCGTGTGGTTAACAACCTCTTGCGCTTGATCTTGTGCTAATGAACCACATTTACCATTGTTTGTGTTCTTAACAACCTCAATTGACATTGTTCGTGTGCTTAACAACCTCTTTTGCGCTTGATCTTGTTCTTATGAACCTCATTTTTACTTGTTCTTGTGCTTAGGAAACTCATTTGCCCTTGTTTGTGTGGTTAACAACCACAATTGGCTTTGTCCGTGTGGTTCACAACCTCTTTCGTGCTTGATCTTGTGCTAATGAACCTCATTTTCCTTTGTTTGTGTTCTTAACAACCTTAACCTCAATTGGCGTTGTTCGTGTGCTTAACAACCTCTTTTGCGCTAAATTTTGTGCTTATGAACCTCATTTTCACTTGTTCTTGTGCTTAGGAACCTCATTTGCCCTTGTTTGTGTATTTAACAACATCAATTGTCGTTGTTCGTGTGCTTCACAACTTCTCTTGCGCTTGATCTTGAGCTTATGAACCTCATTTGGTCTTGTTCTTGTGCTTAGGAAACTCATTTACCCTTGTTTGTGTGCTCAACAACCTTAATTGGCGTTGTTCGTCTGCTTAACCACCTCCTTTCCGCTTCATCTTGTGCTTACGAACTTTATTTGCACTTGTTCTTGTGCTTAAGAACCTCTTTTGCCCTTTTTTGTGTGCCTAAGATCCTCAATTGGCGTTGTTCGTCTGCTTAACAACCTCCTTTCCGCTTCATCTTGTGCTTACGAACATCATTTGCACTTGTTCTTGTGCTTAAGAACCTCAATTGGCGTTGTTCGTGTGCTTAACAACCTCTTTTGCGCTTGATCTTGTGCTTATGAACCTCATTTGCACTTGTTCTTGTGCTTAGGAAACTCAATTGCACTTGTTTGTGTGCTTAAAACTCAATTTTGTTCGTGTGCTTAACAACCTCTTTTGCGCTTGATCTTGTCCTTATGAACCTCATTTGCACTTGTTCTTGTGCTTAGGACCCTCATTTGCCCTTGTTTGTGTGCTTCACAACCTCAATTGGCGTTGTTCGTGTGGTTAACAACATCTTTTGCACTTGATCGGATGCTTATGAACCTCATTTCGACTAGTTCTTCTGTTTAGGAAACACATTTGCCCTTGTTTGTGTGCTTGACAACCTCAATTTGCCCTGTTCGTGTGGTTAACAACCTCTTTTGCGCTTGATCTTGTGCTTATGAACTTCATTTGCACATGTTCTTGTGCTTAGGAACCTCATTTGCCCTTGTTTGTGTTCTTAACAACCTCAATTGGTATTATTTATGTGCTTAACAACTTCTTTTGTGCTTGATCTTGTGCCTATGAACCTCATTTGCTGTTGTTCTTATGCTTAGGAACATCATTTGCCCTTGTTTGTGTTCTTAACAACCATAATTGGCGTTGTTCGCGTGCTTAACTACTTGTTTTGCGCTTGATCTTGGGCTTATGAACCTCATTTGGACTTGTTCTTCTGCTTAGGAACCTCATTTGCCTAGTTTGTGTGCTTAATAACCTTAATTGGTGTTGTTCGTGTGCTTAACGACCACTTTTGCGCTTGATCTTGTGCTTATGAACTTTATTTGCACATGTTCTTGTGTTTAGGAACCTCATTTGCCCTTGTTTGTGTCCTAACAACCTCAATTGGTGTTATTCATGTGCTTCACAACTTCTTTTGTGCTTGATCTTGTGCTTATGAACCTCATTTGCTCTTGTTCTTGTGCTTAGGAAGCTCATTTGCTCCTGTAGGTGTGCTTAACAACCTCAATTGGCGTTGTTCGTGTTCTTAACAACCTCTTTGTGGTTGATATTGTGCTTATAAACCACATTTGCACTTGTACTTGTGCTTAGGAAAATGACTTGCCCTTGTTTGTGTGCTTAACAACCACAATTGGCATTGTCCGTGTGGTTCACAACCTCTTTTGTGCTTGATCTTGTGCTAATGAACCTCATTTGCCTTTGTTTGTGTTCTTAACAACCTTAATTGGGGTTGTCCGTGTGCTTAACTACCTGTTTTGCGCTAAATTTTGTGCTTATGAACCTCATTTACACTTCTTCTTGTGCTTAGGAACCTCATTAACCCTTGTTCTTATGCTTAAGAAACTCATTTGCCCTTGTTTGTGTGCTTGACAACCTGTATTTGCCATGTTCGTGTGGTTAACAACCTCTTTTGCGCTTGATCTTGTGCCTATGAACCTCATTTGCACTTGTTCTTATGCTTAAGAACCTCATTTACCCTTATTTGTGTGCTTGACAACCTCAAGTGGCATTGATCGTGTGGTTAACAACCTCTTGCGCTTGATCTTGTGCTAATGAACGACATTTGCCCTTGTTTGTGTTCTTAACAACATAAATTGGCGTTGTTCGTGTGGTTAACAACCTCTTTTGCGCTTGATCTTGTGCTTATGAACCTCATTTGCACTTGTTCTTGTGCTTACGACCCTCATTTGCCTTTGTTTGTGTGCTTAACAACCTGAATTGCCGTCGTTCGTGCGATTAACAACCTCATTTTCGCTTGATCTTGTTCTTATGAACTTCATTTGCACTTTTTCTTGTGCTTAGGAACCTCATTTGCCCTTGTTTGTGTTCTTAACAACCTCAATTGGTGTTATTCATGTGCTTAACAACCTTTTTTGTGCTTGATCTTGTGCTTATGAACCTCATTTGCACTTGTTCTTGTGCTTAGGAACCTCATTTGCCCTTGTTTGTGTGCTTAACAACCTTAATTGGCGTTGTTCGTGTGCTTAACAACCTCTTTTGCGCTTGATCTTGTGCCTATGAACCTCATTTGCACTTGTTCTTCTACTTAAGAACCTCATTTGCCCTTGTTTGTGTGATTGACAACATCAATTGGCATTGATCGTGTGGTTAACAACCTTTTGCGCTTGATCTTGTGCTTATGAACCACATTTACCCTTGTTTGTGTGCTTAATAACCTTAATTGGCGTTGTTCGTGTGCTTAACGACCACTTTTGCGCTTGATCTTGTGCTGATGAATCTCTTTTGCTTTTGTTCTTGTGCTTGAGAACCTCAATTGGCATTGTTCGCGTGCTTAACAACCTCTTTGCGCTTGATCTTGTGCTTATGAACCTCATTTGCACTTGTTCTTGTGCTTAGGAAACTCATTTGCCTTTGTTTGACCTCATTTGCCCTTGTTTGTGTGCTTAACAACCACAATTGGCATGGTCCGTGTGGTTAACAACCTCTTTTGTGCTTGATCTATTGCTAATGAACCTCATTTGCCTTTGTTTGTGTTCTTAACAACCTGAGTTGGCGTTGTTCGTGTTCTTAACAACCTCTTTTGCGCAAGATTTTGTGCTAATGAACCTCATTTGCACTTGTTCTTGTGCTTAGGAACCTCATTTGCCTTTGTTTGTGTGCTTAACAACCTCAATTGGTGTTGTTTGTGTGCTTAACAAGCTCTTTGCGCTTGATCTTGTGCTTATGAACCTCATTTGCACTTGTTCTTGTGCTTAGGAAACTCATTTGCCCTTGTTTGTGTGCTTAACAACCACAATTGGCATTGTCCGTGTGGTTCACAACCTCTTTTGTGGTTGATCTTGTGGTAATGAACCACATTTGCCTTTGTTTGTGTTCTTAACAACCTTAGTTGGGATTATTCGTGTGCTTAACAACCTCTTTTGCGCTAAATTTTGTGCTTATGAACCTCATTTGCACTTGTTCTTCTGCTTAGGAACCTCATTTGCCCTTGTTTGTGTGCTCAACAACCTCAATTGGCGTTGTTCATGTGTTTAACGACCTCTTCTATGCTTGATCTTGTACTTATGAACCTCATTTGCACTTGTTCTTGTGCTTAAGAACCTCATTTTCCCTTGTTTGTGTGCTTAACAACCTCAACTGGCGTTGTTCGTGTGGTTAACAACATCTTTTGCGCTTGATCGTGTGTTTATGAACCTCATTTCCACTAGTTCTTCTGCTTAGGAAACTCATTTGCCCTAGTTTGTGTGCTTGACAACGTGAATTTACCTTGTTCGTGTGGTTAACAACCCCTTTTGCGCTTGATCTTGTGCCTATGAACCTCATTTGCACTTGTTCTTATGCTTAAGAACATCATTTGTTGTTATTTGTGTGCTTGACAACCTCGAATGGCATTGATCGTGTGGTTAACAACCTCTTGCGCTTGATCTTGTGCTAATGAACCACATTTACCATTGTTTGTGTTCTTAACAACCTGAATTGTCGTTGTTCGTGTGCTTAACAACCTCTTTTGCGCTTGATTTTGTGCTTATGAACCTCATTTGCACTTGTTCTTGTGCTTAGGAACCTCATTTGCCTTTGTTTGTGTGCTTAACAACCTCAATTGGTGTTGTTCGTGTGCTTAACAACCTCTTTTGCGCTTGATCTTGTTCTTATGAACCTCATTTTTACTTGTTCTTGTGCTTAGGAAACTCATTTGCCCTTGTTTGTGTGCTTAACAACCACAATTGGCATTGTCCGTGTGGTTCACAACCTCTTTTGTGGTTGATCTTGTGGTAATGAACCACATTTGCCTTTGTTTGTGTTCTTAACAACCTGAGTTGGCGTTGTTCGTGTTCTTAACAACCTCTTTTTTTGTGTGCTTACAAGATTTTGTGCTAATGAACCTCATTTGCACTTGTTCTTGTGCTTAGGAACCTCATTTGCCTTTGTTTGTGTGCTTAACAACCTCAATTGGTGTTGTTTGTGTGCTTAACAACCTCTTTTGCGCTTGATCTTGTGCTTATGAACCTCATTTGCACTTGTTCTTGTGCTTAGGAAACTCATTTGCCCTTGTTTGTGTGCTTAACAACCACAATTGGCATTGTTCGTGTGGTTAACAACCTCTTTTGTGGCTTGATCTTGTGCTAATGAACCACATTTGCCTTTGTTTGTGTTCTTAACAACCTTAGTTGGGATTATTTTTGTGTGCTTAACAACCTCTTTTGCGCTAAATTTTGTGCTTATGAACCTCATTTGCACTTGTTCTTCTGCTTAGGAACCTCATTTGCCCTTGTTTGTGTGCTCAACAACCTCAATTGGCGTTGTTCATGTGTTTAACGACCTCCTCTATGCTTGATCTTGTACTTATGAGCCTCATTTGCACTTGTTATTGTGCTTAAGAACCTCATTTTTCCTTGTTTCTGTGCTTAACAACCTCAACTGGCGTTGTTCGTGTGGTTAACAACATCTTTTGCGCTTGATCGTGTGTTTATGAACCTCATTTCCACTAGTTCTTCTGCTTAGGAAACTCATTTGCCCTAGTTTGTGTGCTTGACAACGTGAATTTACCTTGTTCGTGTGGTTAACAACCCCTTTTGCGCTTGATCTTGTGCCTATGAACCTCATTTGCACTTGTTCTTATGCTTAAGAACCTCATTTGTCGTTGTTTGTGTGCTTAACAACCTCGATTGGCATTGATCGTGTGGTTAACAACCTCTTTGCGCTTGATCTTGTGCTAATGAACCACATTTACCATTGTTTGTGTTCTTAACAACCTGAATTGTCGTTGTTCGTGTGCTTAACAACCTCTTTTGCGCTTGATTTTGTGCTTATGAACCTCATTTGCACTTGTTCTTGTGCTTAGGAACCTCATTTGCCTTTGTTTGTGTGCTTAACAACCTCAATTGGCGTTGTTCGTGTGCTTAACAACCTCTTTTGCGCTTGATCTTGTTCTTATGAACCTCATTTTTACTTGTTCTTGTGCTTAGGAAACTCATTTGCCCTTGTTTGTGTGCTTAACAACCACAATTGGCATTGTCCGTGTGGTTCACAACCTCTTTTGTGGTTGATCTTGTGGTAATGAACCACATTTGCCTTTGTTTGTGTTCTTAACAACCTGAGTTGGCGTTGTTCGTGTTCTTAACAACCTCTTTTGCGCAAGATTTTGTGCTAATGAACCTCATTTGCACTTGTTCTTGTGCTTAGGAACCTCATTTGCCTTTGTTTGTGTGCTTAACAACCTCAATTGGTGTTGTTTGTGTGCTTAACAAGCTCTTTGCGCTTGATCTTGTGCTTATGAACCTCATTTGCACTTGTTCTTGTGCTTAGGAAACTCATTTGCCCTTGTTTGTGTGCTTAACAACCACAATTGGCATTGTCCGTGTGGTTCACAACCTCTTTTGTGGTTGATCTTGTGCTAATGAACCTCATTTGCCTTTGTTTGTGTTCTTAACAACCTTAGTTGGGATTATTCGTGTGCTTAACAACCTCTTTTGCGCTAAATTTTGTGCTTATGAACCTCATTTGCACTTGTTCTTCTGCTTAGGAACCTCATTTGCCCTTGTTTGTGTGCTCAACAACCTCAATTGGCGTTGTTCATGTGTTTAACGACCTCCTCTATGCTTGATCTTGTACTTATGAGCCTCATTTGCACTTGTTCTTGTGCTTAAGAACCTCATTTTCCCTTGTTTGTGTGCTTAACAACCTCAACTGGCGTTGTTCGTGTGGTTAACAACATCTTTTGCGCTTGATCGTGTGTTTATGAACCTCATTTCCACTTGTTCTTGTGCTTAGGAAACTCATTTGCCCTTGTTTGTGTGCTTAACAACCTGAATTTACCTTGTTCGTGTGGTTAACAACCTCTCTTTTGCGCTTGATCTTGTGCTTATGAACCTCATTTGCACTTGTTCTTGTGCTTAAGAACCTCATTTGCTTGTTATTTGTGTGCTTGACAACCTCGAATGGCATTGATCGTGTGGTTAACAACTTCTTGCGCTTGATCTTGTGCTAATGAACCACATTTACCATTGTTTGTGTTCTTAACAACCTGAATTGTCGTTGTTCGTGTGCTTAACAACCTCTTTTGCGCTTGATCTTGTGCTTATGAACCTCATTTGCACTTGTTCTTGTGCTTAGGAACCTCATTTGCCTTTGTTTGTGTGCTTAACAACCTCAATTGGTGTTGTTCGTGTGCTTAACAACCTCTTTTGCGCTTGATCTTGTTCTTATGAACCTCATTTTTACTTGTTCTTGTGCTTAGGAAACTCATTTGCCCTTGTTTGTGTGGTTAACAACCATAATTGGCTTTGTCCGTGTGGTTCACAACCTCTTTCGTGCTTGATCTTGTGCTAATGAACCTCATTTGCCTTTGTTTGTGTTCTTAACAACCTTAATTGGGGTTGTTCGTGTGCTTAACAACCTCTTTTGCGCCAAATTTTGTGCTTATGAACCTCATTTGCACTTGTTCTTGTGCTTAGGAACCTCATTTGCCCTTGTTTGTGTGCTTAACAACATCAATTGTCGTTGTTCGTGTTCTTCACAACCTCTCTTGCGCTTGATCTTGTGCTTATGAACCTCATTTGCTCTTGTTCTTGTGCTTAGGAAACTCATTTGCCCTTGTTTGTGTGCTGAACAACCTCAATTGCTTGTTCGTGTGTTAACAACTTCTTATCTTGGCTTGTAACTCATTTCCTGTTCTTAACTACCTCCTTTTCGCTTCATCTTGTGCTTCACGAAGTTCATTTGCACTTGTTCTTGTGCTTAAGAACCTCTTTTGCCCTTGTTTGTGTGCTTAACAACCTCAATTGGCGTTGTTCGTGTGCTTAACAACCTCTTTTGCGCTTAATCTTGTGCTTATGAACTTCATTTGCACTTGTTCTTGTTCTTAAGAACCTCTTTTGCCCTTTTTTGTGTGCTTAAGAACCTCAATTGGCGTTGTTCGTGTGCTTAACAACCTCTTTTGCGCTTGATCTTGTGCTTATGAACCTCATTTGCACTTGTTCTTGTGCTTAGGAAACTCAATTGCACTTGTTTGTGTGCTTAAAAACCTATATTGGCGTTGTCCGTGTGGTTAACAACCTCTTTTGCGCTTGATCTTGTCCTTATGAACCTCATTTGCACTTGTTCTTGTGCTTAAGACCCTCATTTGCCCTTGTTTGTGTGCTTCACAACCTCAATTGGCGTTGTTCGTGTGGTTAACAACATCTTTTACGCTTGATCGTATGCTTATGAACCTCATTTCGACTAGTTCTTATGCTTAGGAAACACATTTGCCCTTGTTTGTGTGCTTGACAACCTCAATTTGCCCTGTTCGTGTGGTTCACAACCTCTTTTGCGCTTGATCTTGTGCCTATGAACCTCATTTGCACTTGTTCTTATGCTTAAGAACCTCATTTGCCCCTGTTTGTGTGCTTGACAACCTCAATTGGCATTGATCGTGTGGTTAACAACCTTTTGCGCTTGATCTTGTGCTTATGAACGACATTTGCCCTTGTTTGTGTTCTTCACAACCTGAATTGGCATTGTTCCTGTGCTTAACAACCTCTTTTGTGCTTAATCTTGTGCTGATGAACCTCATTTGCACTTGTTCTTGTGCTTAGGAACCTCATTTGCCCTTGTTTGTGTGCTTAACAACCTCAATTGGCGTTGTTCGTGTGCTTAACGACCTCCTCTATGCTTAATCTTGTGCTTATGAGCCTCATTTGCACTTTTTCTTGTGCTTAAGAACCTCATTTGCCCTCGTTTGTGTGCCTAACAACTTCAATTGGTGTTGTTCGTGTGGTTAACAACATCTTTTGCGCTTCATCGCGTGCTTATGAACCTCATGTCCACTAGTTCTTATGCTTAGGAAACTCATTTGCCCTTCTTTGTGTGCTTGACAACCTGAATTTGCCTTGTTCGTGTGGTTAACAACCTCTTTTGTGCTTGATCTTGTGCCTATGAACCTCATTTGCACTTGCTCTTATGCTTAAGAACCTCATTTGCCCTTATTTGTGTGCTTGACAACCTCAAGTGGCATTGATCGTGTGGTTAACAACCTCTTGCGCTTGATCTTGTGCTAATGAACGACATTTGCCCTTGTTTGTGTTCTTAACAACCTGAATTGGCGTTGTTCGTGTGGTTAACAACCTCTTTTGCGCTTGATCTTGTGCTTATAAACCTCATTTGCACTTGTTCTTGTGCTTAGGACCCTCATTTGCCCTTGTTTGTGTGCTTAACAACCTTAATTGCCGTTGTTCGTGCGCTTAACAACCTCATTTTCGCTTGATCTTGTTCTTATGAACATCATTTGCACTTGTTCTTGTGCTTAGGAACCTCATTTGCCATTGTTTGTGTTCTTAACAACCTCAATTGGTGTTATTCATGTGCTTAACAACTTCTTTTGTGCTTGATCTTGTGCTTATGAACCTAATTTTCTCTTGTTCTTTTGCTTAGGAACCTCATTTGCCCTTGTTTGTGTTCTTAACAACCATAATTGGCGTTGTTCGCGTGCTTAACTACTTCTTTTGCGCTTGATCTTGGGCTTATGAACCTCATTTGCACTTGTTCTTGTGCTTAGGAACCTCATTTGCCCCTGTTTGTGTGCTTAATAACCTTAATTGGCATTGTTCGTGTGCTTAACGACCACTTTTGCGCTTGATCTTGTGCTTATGAAGTTCATTTGTACTTGTTCTTGTGCTTAGGAACCTCATTTGCCCTTGTTTGTGTTCCTAACAACCTCAATTGGTGTTATTCATGTGTTTCACAACTTCTTTTGTGCTTGATCTTGTGCTTATGAACCTCATTTGCTCTTGTTCTTGTGCTTAGGAACCTCATTTGCCCCTGTTAGTGTGCTTAACAACCTCAATTGGCGTTGTTCGTGTGCTTAACAACCTCTTTGCGCTTGATATTGTGCTTATGAACCTAATTTGCACTTGTTCTTGTGCTTAAGAAAGTCATTTGCCCTTGTTTGTGTGCTTAACAACCACAATTGGCATTGTCCGTCTGGTTTACAACCTCTTTTGTGATTGATCTTGTGCTAATGATGCTCATTTGCCTTTGTTTGTGTTCTTAACAACCTTAATTGGGGTTGTTCGTGTGCTTAACAACCTCTTTTGCGCTAAATTTGTGCTTATGAACCTCATTTGCACTTGTTCTTGTGCTTAGGAACCTCATTTGCCCTTGTTTGTGTGCTTAACAATCTCAATTGGCGTTGTTCGTGTGTTTAACGACCTCCTCTACGCTTGATTTTGTGCTTATGAGCCTCATTTGCACTTGTTCTTGTGCTTAAGAACCTCATTTGCCCTTGTTTGTGTGCTTGACAAACTAAATTTGGCTTGTTCGTGTGGTTAACAACCACTTTTGCGCTTGATCTTGTGCCTATGAACCTCATTTGCACTTGTTCTTATGCTTAAGAACCTCATTTGCCATTCTTTGTGTGCTTGACAACCTCAATTGGCATTGATCGTGTGGTTAACAACCTCTGCGCTTGATCTTATGCTTATGAACAACATTTGCCCTTGTTTGTGTTCTTAACAACCTGATTTGGCATTGTTCGTGTGCTTAACAACATCTTTTGCGCTTGATTTTGTGCTAATGAACCTCATTTGCACTTGTTCTTGTGCTTAGGAACCTGATTTGCCTTTCTTTGTGTGCTTAACAACCTCAATTGGCGTTGTTCGTGTGCTTAACAACCTCTTTGCGCTTGATATTGTGCTTATGAACCTAATTTGCACTTGTTCTTGTGCTTAGGAAAGTCATTTGCCCTTGTTTGTGTGCTTAACAACCACAATTGGCATTGTCCGTCTGGTTTACAACCTCTTTTGTGCTTGATCTTGTGCTAATGAACCTCATTTGCCTTTGTTTGTGTTCTTAACAACCTTAATTGGGGTTGTTCGTGTGCTTAACAACCTCTTTTGCGCTAAATTTTGTGCTTATGAACCTCATTTGCACTTGTTCATGCGCCTAGGAACCTCATTTGCCATTGTTTGTGTGCTTAACAACATCAATTGTCGTTGTTCCTGTGTTTCAAAACCTCTCTTGCGCTTGATCTTGTGCTTACGAACCTCATTTACACTTGTTCTTGTGCTTAGGAACCTCATTTCCCCTTGTTTGTGTGCTTCACAACATCAAATGGTGTTGTTCGTGTGGTTAACAACCTCTTTTGCGCTTGATCTTGTGCTTATGAACCTCATTTGGTCTTGTTCTTGTGCTTAGGAAAATCATTTACCCTTTTTTGTGTGCTTAACAACCTGAATTGGCGTTGTTCGTTTGCTTAACAACCTCCATTCCGCTTGATCTTGTGCTTATGAACTTCATTTGCACTTGTTCTTGTGCTTAAGAACCTCTTTTGCCCTTGTTTGTGTGCTTAAGAACCTCAATTGACGTTGTTCGTGTGCTTAACAACCTCAATTGGCGTTGTTCGTGTGGTTAACAACCTCTTTTGCGCTTGATCGTGTGCTTATGAACCTCATTTCCACTACTTTTTATGCTTAGGAAACTCATTTGCCCTTATTTGTGTGCTTGACAACCTCAATTTGCCTTGTTCGTGTGGTTAACAACCTCTTTTGCGCTTGATCTTGTGCCCATGAACCTCATTTGCACTTGTTCTTGTGCTTAAGAACCTCATTTGGCCTTGTTCGTGCGCTTAACAACCTCATTTTCGCTTGATCTTGTTCTTATGAACATCATTTGCACTTGTTCTTGTGCTTAGGAACCTCATTTGCCATTGTTTGTGTTCTTAACAACCTCAATTGGTGTTATTCATGTGCTTAACAACTTCTTTTGTGCTTGATCTTGTGCTTATGAACGTAATTTTCTCTTGTTCTTTTGCTTAGGAACCTCATTTGCCCTTGTTTGTGTTCTTAACAACCATAATTGGCGTTGTTCGCGTGCTTAACTACTTCTTTTGCGCTTGATCTTGGGCTTATGAACCTCATTTGCACTTGTTCTTGTGCTTAGGAACCTCATTTGCCCTTGTTTGTGTGCTTAACAATCTCAATTGGCGTTGTTCGTGTGTTTAACGACCTCCTCTACGCTTGATTTTGTGCTTATGAGCCTTCTTTGCACTTGTACTTGTGCTTAAGAACCTCATTTGCCCTCGTTTGTGTGCTTAACAACCTCACTTGGCGTTGTTCGTGTGGTTAACAACATCTTTTGCGGCTAGGAACCTCATTTCCACTTGTTCATGCGGCTAGGAACCTCATTTGCCATTGTTTGTGTGCTTAACAACATCAATTGTCGTTGTTCCTGTGCTTCAAAACTTCTCTTGCGCTTGATCTTGTGCTTACGAACCTCATTTACACTTGTTCTTGTGCTTAGGAACCTCATTTCCCCTTGTTTGTGTGCTTCACAACATCAAATGGTGTTGTTCGTGTGGTTAACAACCTCTTTTGCGCTTGATCTTGTGCTTATGAACCTCATTTGGTCTTGTTCTTGTGCTTAGGAAACTCATTTATCCTTTTTTGTGTGCTTAACAACCTGAATTGGCGTTGTTCGTTTGCTTAACAACCTCCATTCCGCTTCATCTTGTGCTTATGAACTTCATTTGCACTTGTTCTTGTGCTTAACAACCTCTTTTGCCCTTGTTTGTGTGCTTAAGAACCTCAATTGACGTTGTTCGTGTGCTTAACAACCTCAATTGGCGTTGTTCGTGTGGTTAACAACCTCTTTTGCGCTTGATCGTGTGCTTATGAACCTCATTTCCACTACTTTTTATGCTTAGGAAACTCATTTGCCCTTATTTGTGTGCTTGACAACCTCAATTTGCCTTGTTCGTGTGGTTAACAACCTCTTTTGCGCTTGATCTTGTGCCCATGAACCTCATTTGCACTTGTTCTTGTGCTTAAGAACCTCATTTGGCCTTGTTCGTGCGCTTAACAACCTCATTTTCGCTTGATCTTGTTCTTATGAACATCATTTGCACTTGTTCTTGTGCTTAGGAACCTCATTTGCCATTGTTTGTGTTCTTAACAACCTCAATTGGTGTTATTCATGTGCTTAACAACTTCTTTTGTGCTTGATTTTGTGCTTATGAACGTAATTTTCTCTTGTTCTTTTGCTTAGGAACCTCATTTGCCCTTGTTTGTGTTCTTAACAACCATAATTGGCGTTGTTCGCGTGCTTAACTACTTCTTTTGCGCTTGATCTTGGGCTTATGAACCTCATTTGCACTTGTTCTTGTGCTTAGGAACCTCATTTGCCCTTGTTTGTGTGCTTAATAACCTTAATTGGCATTGTTCGTGTGCTTAACGACCACTTTTGCGCTTGATCTTGTGCTTATGAAGTTCATTTGTACTTGTTCTTGTGCTTAGGAACCTCATTTGCCCTTGTTTGTGTTCCTAACAACCTCAATTGGTGTTATTCATGTGTTTCAGAACTTCTTTTGTGCTTGATCTTGTGCTTATGAACCTCATTTGCTCTTGTTCTTGTGCTTAGGAACCTCATTTGCCCCTGTTAGTGTGCTTAACAACCTCAATTGGCGTTGTTCGTGTGCTTAACAACCTCTTTGCGCTTGATATTGTGCTTATGAACCTAATTTGCAGTTGTTCTTGTGCTTAAGAAAGTCATTTGCCCTTGTTTGTGTGCTTAACAACCACAATTGGCATTGTCCGTCTGGTTTACAACCTCTTTTGTGATTGATCTTGTGCTAATGATGCTCATTTGCCTTTGTTTGTGTTCTTAACAACCTTAATTGGGGTTGTTCGTGTGCTTAACAACCTCTTTTGCGCTAAATTTGTGCTTATGAACCTCTTTTGCACTTGTTCTTGTGCTTAGGAACCTCATTTGCCCTTGTTTGTGTGTATTTTGTGCTTAACGACCTCTACGCTTGATTTTGTGCTTATGAGCCTCATTTGCACTTGTACTTGTGCTTAAGAACCTCATTTGCCCTCGTTTGTGTGCTTAACAACCTCACTTGGCGTTGTTCGTGTGGTTAACAACATCTTTTGCGCTTGATCGTGTGCTTATGAACCTCATTTCCGCTAGTTCTTATGCTTAGGAAACTCATTTGCCCTTGTTTGTGTGCTTGACAACCTCAATTTGCCTTGTTCGTGTGGTTAACAACCTCTTTTGCGCTTGATCTTGTGCCTATGAACCTCATTTGCACTTGTTCTTCTGCTTAAGAACCTCATTTGCCCTTTTTTGTGTGCTTGACAACCTCAATTGGCATTGATCGTGTGGTTAACAACCTTTTGCGCTTGATCTTGTGCTTATGAACAACATTTGCCCTTGTTTGTGTTCTGAACAACCTCACTTGGCATTGTTCGTGTGCTTAACAACCTCTTTTACGCTTGATTTTGTGCTAGTGAACCTTATTTGTAGTTGTTGTAGTGCTTAGGAACCTCATTTGCCTTTGTTTGTGTACTTAACAACCTCAATTGGCGTTGTTCGTGTGCTTAACAACCTCTTTTGCGCTTGATGTTGTCTTGATAAACCTCATTTGCACTTGTTCTTGGGCTTATGAACCTCATTTCCCCTTGTTTGTGTGCTTAACAACCTCAACTGGCGTTGTTCGTGTGCTTAACAACCTCTTTGCGCTTGATCTTGTGCTTATGGACCTCATTTGCACTTGTTCTTGTGCTTAGGAAACTCATTTGCCCTTGTTTCTGTGCTTAACAACCACAATTGGCATTGTCCGTGTGGTTCACAACCTCTTTTTTTCTTGATCTTGTGCTAATGAACCTCATTTGGCTTTGTTTGTGTTCTTAACAACCTTAATTGGGGTTGTTCATGTGCTTAACAACCTCTTTTGCGCTAAATTTTGTGCTTATGAACCTCATTTCCACTTGTTCATGCGGCTAGGAACCTCATTTGCCATTGTTTGTGTGCTTAACAACATCAATTGTCGTTGTTCCTGTGCTTCAAAACTTCTCTTGCGCTTGATCTTGTGCTTACGAACCTCATTTACACTTGTTCTTGTGCTTAGGAACCTCATTTCCCCTTGTTTGTGTGCTTCACAACATCAAATGGTGTTGTTCGTGTGGTTAACAACCTCTTTTGCGCTTGATCTTGTGCTTATGAACCTCATTTGGTCTTGTTCTTGTGCTTAGGAAACTCATTTATCATTTTTTGTGTGCTTAACAACCTGAATTGGCGTTGTTCGTTTGCTTAACAACCTCCATTCCGCTTGATCTTGTGCTTATGAACTTCATTTGCACTTGTTCTTGTGCTTAACAAGAACCTCTTTTGCCCTTGTTTGTGTGCTTAACAACCTCAATTGGCGTTGTTCGTGTGTTTAACAACCTCTTTTGCGCTTGATCGTGTGCTTATGAACCTCATTTCCACTACTTTTTATGCTTAGGAAACTCATTTGCCCTTATTTGTGTGCTTGACAACCTCAATTTACCTTGTTCGTGTGGTTAACAACCTCTATTCCGCTTGATCTTGTGCCTATAAATCTCATTTGCACTTGTTCTTATGCTTAAGAACCTCGTTTGCCCTTGTTTGTGTGCTGGACAATCTCAATTGGCATTGATCGTGTGGTTAACAACCTTTTGCGCTTAATCTTGTGCTTATGAACCACATTTTCCCTTGTTTGTGTTCTTAACAACCTGAATTGGCATTGTTCGTGTGCTTAACAACCTCTTTTGCGCTTGAATTTGTGCTTATGAACCTCATTTGCACTTGTTCTTGTGCTTAAGAACCTCATTTGGCCTTGTTTGTGTGCTTAACAACCTCAATTGGCGTTGTTCGTGTGGTTAACAACATCTTTTGCGCTTGATCGTGTGCTTATGAACCTCATTTCCGCTAGTTCTTATGCTTAGGAAACTCATTTGCCCTTGTTTGTGTGCTTGACAACCTCAATTTGCCTTGTTCGTGTGGTTAACAACCTCTTTTGCGCTTGATCTTGTGCCTATGAACCTCATTTGCACTTGTTCTTCTGCTTAAGAACCTCATTTGCCCTTTTTTGTGTGCTTGACAACCTCAATTGGCATTGATCGTGTGGTTAACAACCTTTTGCGCTTGATCTTGTGCTTATGAACAACATTTGCCCTTGTTTGTGTTCTGAACAACCTCACTTGGCATTGTTCGTGTGCTTAACAACCTCTTTTACGCTTGATTTTGTGCTAGTGAACCTTATTTGTAGTTGTTGTTGTGCTTAGGAACCTCATTTGCCTTTGTTTGTGTGCTTAACAACCTTAATTGGCGTTGTTCGTGTGCTTAACAACCTCATTTTCGCTTGATCTTGTTCTTACGAACTTCATTTGCACTTATTCTTGTGCTTAGGAACCTCATTTGCTCTTGTTTGTGTTCTTAACAACCTCAATTGGTGTTATTCATGTGCTTAACAACTTCTTTTGTGCTTGATCTTGTGCTTATGAACCTCATTTGCTCTTGTTCTTGTGCTTAGGAACCTCATTTGCCCTTGTTTGTGTTCTTAACAACCATAATTGGCGTTGTTCGCGTGCTTAACTACTTTTTATGCGCTTGATCTTGGGCTTATGACCCTCATTTGCACTTGTTCTTGTGCTTAGGTACCTCATTTGCCCTTGTTTGTGTGCTTAATAACCTTAATTGGCGTTGTTCGTGTGCTTAACGACCACTTTTGCGCTTGATCTTGTGCCTATGAACCTCATTTGCGCTTGTTGTTATGCTTAAGAACCACATTTGCCCTTGTTTGTGTTCCTAACAACCTCAATTTGTGTTATTCATGTGCTAAATAACTTCTTTTGTGCTTGATCTTGTGCTTCTGAATCTCATTTGCTGTTGTTCTTGTGCTTAGGAACCTCATTTGCCCCTGTTAGTGTGCTTAACAACCTCAATTGGCGTTTTTCGTGTGCTTAACAACCTCTTTGCGTTTGATATTGTGCTTATGAACCTCATTTGCACTTGTTCTTGTGCTTAGGAAAGTCATTTGCCCTTGTTTGTGTGCTTAACAACCACAATTGGCATTGTCCGTGTGGTTCACAACCTCTTTTGTGCTTGATCTTGTGCTAATGAACCTCATTTTCCTTTGTTTGTGTTCTTAACAACCTTAATTGGGGTTGTTCGTGTGCTTAACAACCTCTTTTGCGCTAAATTTTTTGCTTATGAACCTCATTTGCACTTGTTCTTGTGCTTAGGAACCTCATTTGCCCTTGTTTGTGTGCTTAACAACCTCAATTGGCGTTGTTCGTGTGCTTAACGACCTCCTCTACGCTTGATCTTGTGCAGATGGGCCTCATCTGCACTTGTTCTTGTGCTTCAGAACCTCATTTGCCCCTGTTTGTGTGCTTAATAACCTCAATTGGCGTTGTTCGTGTGGTTAACAACATCTTTTGCGCTTGATCGTGTGCTTGTGAACCTCATTTCCACTAGTTCTTATGGTTAGGACACTCTTTTGCCCTTGTTTGTGTGCTTGACAACCTGAATTTGGCTTGTTCGTGTGGTTAACAACCTCTTTTGCGCTTGATCTTGTGCCTATGAACCTCATTTGCACTTGTTCTTATGCTTAAGAACCTCATTTGCCCTTGTTTGTGTGCTTGACAACCTCAATTGGCATTGATCGTGTGGTTAACAACCTCTTGCGCTTGATCTTGTGCTTATGAACCACATTTGCCCTTGTTTGTGTTCTTAACAACCTGACTTGGCATTGTTCGTGTGCTTAACAACATCTTTTGCGTTTGATTTTGTGCTAATGAACCTCATTTGCACTTGTTCTTGTGCTTAGGAACCTCATTTGCCTTTGTTTGTGTGCTTAACAACCTCAAATGGCGTTGTTCGTGTGCTTAACAACCACTTTTGCACTTGATCTTTTCCTGATAAACCTCATTTGCACTTGTTCTTGGGATTATGAACCTCATTTCCCCTTGTTTGTGTGCTTAACAACCTCAACTGGCGTTGTTCGTGTGCTTAACAACCTCTTTGCGCTTGATCTTGTGCTTATGAACCTCATTTGCACTTGTTCTTGTGCTTAGGAAACTCATTTGCCCTTGTTTGTGTGCTTAACAACCACAATTGGCAATGTCCGTGTGGTTCACAACCTCTTTTTTGCTTGATCTTGTGCTAAAGAACCTCATTTGGCTTTGTTTGTGTTCTTAACAACCTTAATTTGGGTTGTTCGTGCGCTTAACAACCTCTTTTGCGCTAAATTTTGTGCTTATGAACCTCATTTGCACTTGTTCATGCGCCATTATTTGTGTGCTTAACAACATCAATTGTCGTTGTTCGTGTGCTTCAAAACCTCTCTTGCGCTTGATCTTGTGCTTACGAACCTCATTTGCACTTGTTCTTGTGCTTAGGAACCTCATTTCCCCTTGTTTGTGTGCTTAACAACATCAATTGGTGTTGTTCGTGTGGTTAACAACCTCTTTTGCGCTTGATCTTGTGCTTATGAACCTCATTTGGTCTTGTTCTTGTGCTTAGGAAACTCATTTACCATTTTTTGTGTGCTTAACAACCTGAATTGGCGTTGTTCGTTTGCTTAACAACCTCCATTCCGCTTGATCTTGTGCTTATGAACTTCATTTGCACTTGTTCTTGCGCCTAAGAACCTCTTTTGCCCTTGTTTGTGTTCTTAACAACCTGAATTGGCATTGTTCGTGTGCTTAAAAACCTCTTTTGCGCTTGATTTTGTGCTTATGAACCTAATTTGCACTTGTTCTTGTGCTTAAGAACCTCATTTGGCCTTGTTTGTGTGCTTAACAACCTCAATTGGCGTTGTTCGTGTGGTTAACAACCTCTTTTGCGCTTGATCGTGTGCTTATGAACCTCATTTCCACTAGTTCTTATGCTTAGGAAACTCATTTGCCCTTGTTTGTGTGCTTGACAACCTCAATTTGCCTTGTTCGTGGTTAACAACCTCTTTTGCGCTTGATTTTGTGCTTATGAACCTCATTTGCACTTGTTCTTATGCTTAAGAACCTCATTTGCCCTTGTTTGTGTGCTTGACAACCTCAATTGGCATTGATCGTGTGGTTAACAACCTTTTGCGCTTGATCTTGTGCTTATGAACCACATTTGCCCTTGTTTGTGTTCTTAACAACCTATATTGGCATTGTTCGTGTGCTTAACAACCTCTTTTGCGCTTGATCTTGTGCTTATGAACCTCATTTGCACTTGTTCTTGTGCTTAAGAACCTCATTTGCCCTTGTTTGTGTGCTTAACAACCTCAATTGGCGTTGTTCGTGTGGTTAACAACATCTTTTGCGCTTGATCGTGTGCTTATGAACCTCATTTCCACTAGTTCTTATGCTTAGGAAACTCATTTGCCCTTGTTTGTGTGCTTGACAACCTCAATTTGCCTTGTTCGTGTGGTTAACAACCTCTTTTCCGCTTGATCTTGTGCCTATGAACCTCATTTGCACTTGTTCTTATGCTTAAGAACCTCATTTGCCCTTGTTTGTGTGCTTGACAACCTCAATTGGCATTGATCGTGTGGTTAACAACCTTTTGCGCTTGATCTTGTGCTTATGAACCACATTTGCCCTTGTTTGTGTGCTTAACAACCTATATTGGCGTTGAGTGTGGTTAACAACCTGTTTTGCGCTTGATCTTGTGCTTATGAACATCATTTTCTCTTGTTGTTGTGCTGAGGAACCTCATTTGCCCTTGTTTGTGTTCTTAACAACCTTAATTGGCGTTGTTCGTGTGCTTAACAACCTCTTTTTTGCGCTTGATCTTGGGCTTATGAACCTCATTTGCACTTGTTCTTGTGCTTAGGAACCTCATTTGCCCTTGTTTGTGTGCTTAAAAACCTTAATTGGCGTTGTTCGCGTGCTTAACGACCACTTTTGCGCTTGATCTTGTGCTTATGAACCTCATTTGCACTTGTTCTTGTGCTTAGGAACCTCATTTGCCCTTGTTTGTGTTCTTAACAACCTCAATTGGTGTTATTCATGTGCTTAACAACTTCTTTTGTGCTTGATCTTGTGCTTGTGAATCTCATTTGCTCTTATTCTTGTGCTTAAGAACCTCATTTGCCCCTGTTAGTGTGCTGAACAACCTCAATTGGCGTTGTTCGTGTACTTAACAACCTCTTTGCGTTTGATATTGTGGTTATGAACCTCATTTTCACTTGTTCTTGTGCTTAGGAAACTCAATTGCCCTTGTTTGTGTGCTTAACAACCACAATTGGCATTGATTGTGTGGTTAACAACCTCTTTTGTGCTTGATCTTGTGCTAATGAACATCATTTGCCCTTGTTTGTGTTCTTAACAACCTTAATTGGCATTGTTCGTGTGCTTAACAACCTCTTTTGCGCTTGATGTTGTGCTTATGAACCTCATTTGCACTTGTTCTTGTGCTTAAGAACCTCATTTGGCCTTGTTTGTGCGCTTAACAACCTCAATTGGCGTTGTTCGTGTGGTTAACAACCTCTTTTGCGCTTGATCTTGTGCGTATGAACCTCATTTGCACTTGTTCTTGGGCTTATGAACCTCATTTGCCCTTGTTTGTGTGCTTAACAACCTCAATTTGCCGTTGTTCGTGTGGTTAACAACCTCATTTTCGCTTGATCTTGTTCTTATGAACCTCATTTGCACTTGTTCTTGTGCTTAGGAACCTCATTTGCCCTTGTTTGTGTTCTTAACAACCTCAATTGGTGTTGTTCATGTGCTTAACAACTTCTCCGATCTTGTGCTTATGAACCTCATTTGCTCTTGTTCTTGTGCTTAGGAACCTCATTTGCCCTTGTTTGTGTTCTTAACAACCTAAATTGGCATTGTTCGTGTGCTTAACAACCTTTTTTGCGCTTGATTTTGTGCTTATGAACCTCATTTGCACTTGTTCTTGTGCTTAGGAACCTCATTTGCCTTTGTTTGTGTGCTTAACAACCTCGAATTGGCCTTGTTCGTGTGCTTAACAACCTCTTTTGCGCTTGATCTTGTGCCTATGAACCTCATTTGCACTTGTTCTTGTGCTTAAGAACCACATTTGCCCTTGTTTGTGTGCTTAACAACCTCAATTGGCGTTGTTCGTGTGGGCTTAACAACCTCTTTTGCGCTTGATCTTGTCTTTGAACCACATTTGCCCTTGTTTTGTGAACAACTATTTTTTTCTTAACAACCTCTTTTGTACTTGATTTTGTGCTTATGAACCTCATTTGCACTTGTTCTTGTGCTTAGGAACCTCATTTGCCTTTGTTTGTTTGTTTAACAACCTCTTTTGCGCGTGATCTTGTACTTATGAACCTCATTTGGTTTTGTTCTTGTGCTTAGGAAACTCATTTACCCTTGTTTGTATGCTTAACAACTTTAATTGGCGTTGTTCGTCTGCTTAACAACCTCCTTTCCGCTTGATCTTGTGCTTATGAACTTCATTTGCACTTGTTCTTGTGCTTAAGAACCTCTTTTGCCCTTGTTTGTGTGTTTAAGAACCACAATTGGCGTTGTTCGTGTGCTTAACAACCTCTTTTGCGCTTGATCTTGTGCTTATGAACCTCATTTGCACTTGTTCTTGTGCTTAGAAACTCAATTGCCCTTGTTTGTGTTCTTAACAACCTCAATTTGGCGTTATTCATGTGCTTAACAACCTCTTTTGCGCTTGATCTTGTGCTTATGAACCTCATTTCCACTAGTACTTATGCTTAGGAAACGCATTTGCCCTTGTTTGTGTGCTTGACAACCTCAATTTGTCGTGTTCGTGTGGTTAACAACCTCTTTTGCGCTTGATCTTGTGCTTATGAACCTCATTTGCACTTGTTCTTGTGCTTAGGAAACCTCATTTGCCCTTGTTTGTGTGCTTAACAACCTCAATTGGCATTGATCGTGTGGTTAACAACCTCTTATGCGCTTGATCTTGTGCTAATGAACCTCATTTTCCTTTGTTTGTGTTCTTAACAACCAGAATTGGCATTGTTCGTGTGTTTAACAACCTCTTTTGTGCTTGTTCTTGTGCTTAGGAACCTCATTTGCCTTTGTTTGTGTACTTAACAACCACAATTGGCGTTGTTCGTGTGCTTAACAACCTCTTTTGCGCTTGATCTTGTGTTGATGAACCTCATTTGCACTTGTTCTTGGGCTTAGGAACCTCATTTGCCCTTGTTTGTGTGCTTAACAACCTCAATTGGCGTTGTTCGTGTGCTTAACGACCTCCTCTACGCTTGATCTTGTGCTTATGAGCCTCATTTGCACTTGTTCTTGTGTTTCAGAACCTCATTTGCCCCTGTTTGTGTGCTTAATAGCCTCAATTGGCGTTGTTCGTGTGGTTAACAACATCTTTTGCGCTTGATCGTGTGCTTGTGAACCTCATTTTCACTAGTTCTTATGGTTAGGAAACTCTTTTGCCCTTGTTTGTGTGCTTGACAACCTGAATTTGGCTTGTTCGTGTGGTTAACAACCTCTTTTGCGCTTGATATTGTGCCTATGAACCTCATTTGCACTTGTTATTATGCTTAAGAACCTCATTTGCCCTTGTTTGTGTGCTTAATAACCTTAATTAGCGTTGTTTGCGTGCTTAACGACCACTTTTGCGCTTGATCTTGTGCTTATGAACTTCATTTGCATTGTTCTTGTGCTTAGGAACCTCATTTGCTCGTTGTTTGTGTTCCTAAAACCTCATTTGCCCTTGTTTTTGTGTTCCTAAAAACTTTTTTCTTGTTCTTGTGCTTATGAATCTCATTTTCGTTAGTGTGCTAAACAACTTCTTTTGCTTAACAACCTTTTGCGTTTGATCTTGTGCTTATGAACCTAATTTGCACTTGTTCTTGTGCTTAGGAAACTCATTTGCCCTTGTTTGTGTGCTTAACAACCACAATTGGCATTGTCCGTGTGGTTCACAACCTCTTTTGTGCTTGATCTTGTGCTAATGAACCTCATTTGGCTTTGTTTGTGTTCTTAACAACCTTAATTGGCGTTGTTCGTGTGCTTAACGACCTCCTCTACGCTTGATCTTGTGCTTATGAGCCTCATTTGCACTTGTTCTTGTGCTTCAGAACCTCATTTGCTCCAATTTGTGTGCTTTACAACCTCAATTGGCGTTGTTCGTGTGGTTAACAACATCTTTTGCGCTTGATCGTGTGCTTATGAACATCTTTTCCACTAGTTCTTATTGCTTAGGAAACTCATTTGCCCTTGTTTGTGTGCTTGACAATCTCAATTTGCCTTGTTCGTCTTGTTAACAACCTCTTTTGCGCTTGATATTGTGCCTATGAACCTCATTTGCACTTGTTCTTATGCTTAAGAACCTCATTTGCCCTTGTTTGTGTGCTGGACAACCTCAATTGGCATTGATCGTGTGGTTAACAACCTCTTGCGCTTGATCTTGTGCTTATCAACCACATTTGCCCTTGTTTGTGTTCTTAACAACCTGAATTGGCATTGTTCGTGTTCTTAACAACCTCTTTTGCGCAAGATTTTGTGCTAATGAACGTCATTTGCACTTGTTCTTGTGCTTAGGAACCTCATTTGCCTTTGTTTGTGTGCTTAACAACTTCAATTGGCGTTGTTCGTGTGCTTAACAACCTCTTTTGCGCTTGATCTTGTGCTGATGAACCTCATTTGCACTTGTTTTTGGGCTTATGAACCTCATTTGCCCTTGTTTGTGTGCTTAACAACCTTAATTGTCGTTGTTCGTGTGCTTAACAACCTCATTTTCGCTTGATCTTGTTCTTATGAACTTCATTTGCACTTGTTCTTGTGCTTAGGACCCTCATTTGCCCTTGTTTGTGTTCTTAACACCTTAATTGGTGTTGTTGGTGTGCTTAACTGTTCGTCCACAGATAAGTGTACTCCTAAGTTTCAGTACAGCAAGCTGTACCTTTTAAACTCGAGTCTACCTCTCGTTAAGACTGCAAGTGCACAGTCCTACCGTTGGTATAGTCGGGTATCGTATCCACATGGACTGTAAGAAAATAACCGGACTCTACTTAAAATTACTAAAAATCCTAGAAGTGAGAAAATGTTGGTTTGGGGTTGTTCTAACAATTCTACTGATCAATAACAATATTAAAGACAATGAAAGAAGAGTAAAAGTTGTTTTTATTTAATAAAAAGTGTTTCCAGGGTTTCATATTTCATTTCTGTTTTAGCCCCGAGGTATACGGCCTGTATAGAATCCTATACGGTCCATATGGACCACCGAGTTAATGCTGCAGTTACTGTTTCTATGTTGATACTAGTGTTTAGGGTTTCCATCGACCAGATCTAAGTTTCTTACCTCAGCTGTCGCAATTTTGGCTTAAAACCCGATTACTGGACTCAACTACTCCCCTCTTAGGTGCCTTAAACCTCAATTTTCGCTTTTTGGCCTAATTTACCTAAGTCACTTGTTGGTTTACTAAAGGTATCCAAGGACTTTCGCCTCAAGGAAAGTTTCGCCTTTCGGTACTCCTTGGTCCGTAAACCTACCTCATATACTTTGTTCGGTTGGATTGAATATCATAGACTTGGTTCTTAACAATTAGACGTGCGCATTCATCTAACGGGATGACTAATCAAATTCAAGCAAGAACAAATAAAGCAATCGAAATACTACTCAACAAAGTAAAAACAAAGCATTCAACACATAATCCAAGTAACATTCAAGCAAAACCAAATTAGAAACTACATCTTAACCCTAGAAACTGAAAGTTTAGCCAAGCATATTCATGAAACAGCACAAAACAATAGTAATAAAAGAGTTCATGGTAAAACTATGAAAAATAGTGAAGATCCGTTGCAAGAACTTCTCTTCTTCTTCTCCAAGTTCTTCCTTGTCTCCCAAGCACCAAGAACGAGCAAAAGATGGCTCTCGGATCTGGAATTATCTGCCTTAATACCCGAAATCGCAAAATAAAAGCTTTCCTTTTCGGCCTCCCCAGTTGTCTATGTTTCCAATTTCAGCATGGGTTTCCGAAATAGCTTGTACGGTCCGTATAGAATCCTATACGTACCGTATACTTGTCCTTGCCTTGGAGAATTGTTGCCTTTTGTTGTAGAACCTTCTGTGTGGTTGGGCTGATCTTGTACGGACCGTATGTAAACCTATACGGACCGTATCGAGAGTTGTCAGATCCAAAATTTCGGTCGTTTCCTGCAAAATAAGAAACAAAACATAGCAGTACCACATTCTAATGATATATAAACGAAAATTCCACATTTTCAAGTTTTAAGGTACAAGTTTCGGTGTAAATTGGGGTCGCAATCAAGACAAAATAAGGGGATATCATTAACAACCTCTTTTGCGCTTGATCTTGTGCTTATGAACCTCATTTGCAATTGTTCTTGTGCTTAGGAACCTCAATTGGCATTATTTATGTACTTAACAACTTCTTTTGCGCTTGATCTGGAGCTTGTGAACCTCATTTGCACTTGTTCTTGTGCTTAGGAATCTCATTTGCCCTTGTTTGTGTGCTTAACACCCTCAATTGGCGTTGTTCGTGTGCTTAACAACCTCCTCTGTACTTGATCTTGTGCTTTTGAACCTCATTTGCACTTGTTCTTATGCTTAAGAACCTCATTTGCCCGTGTTTTTGTGCTTAACAGCCTCAATTGGCGTTGTTCGTGTGCTTAACAACCTCTTTTGCGCTTGTTCTTGTGCTTAGGAACCTCAGTTGCCCTTGTTTGTGTGCTTAACAACCTCAATTAGCGTTGTTCGTGTGCTTAACAACCTCTTTTGCGCTTGATCTTGGGCTTATGAACCTCATTTGCACTTGTTCTTGTTCTTAGGAACCTCATTTGCCCTTGTTTGTGTGCTTAACAACCTCAAATTGGCATTGTTGGTGTGGTTAACAACCTCTTTTGCGCTTGATCTTGTGCTGGTCAACCTCATTTGCTCTTGTTCTTGTGCTTAGGAAACTCATTTGCCCTTGTTCGTGTGCTTAACAACCTCAATTGGCGTTGTTCGTGTGCTTAACAATCTCCTTTGTGCTTGATCTTTTGCTTATGAACCTCATTTGCACTTGTTATTGTCCTTAAGAACCTTATTTGCCCTTGTTTGTGTGCTTAACAACCTGAATTAGCGTTGTTGGTGTGGTTAACAACCTCTTTTGCGCTTGATCTTGTGCTTATGAACCTCATTTGCACTTGTTCTTATGCTTAGGAAACTCATTTGCCCTTGTTTGTGTGCTTAACAACCTCAATTGGCATCGTTCGTGTGCTTAACAACCACCTTTGCGCTTAATCTTGTGCTTATGAAACTCATTTGCACTTGTTCTTTTGCTTAAGAAGCTAGTTTGCCCTTGTTTGTGTGCTTAACAACCTCAATTGGCGTTGTTTGTGTGGTTAACAACCTCTTTTGCGCTTGATCTTGTGCTTATGAACTTCATTTGCACTTGTTCTTGTGCTTAAGAAGCTCATTTGCCCTTGTTTGTGTGCTTAACATCAGTTGGCGTTGTTCGTATGGTTAACAACCTCTTTTGCGCTTGATCTTGTGCTTATGAACTTGATTTGCACTTGTTCTTGTGGTTAGGAACCTCATTTGCCCTTATTTGTGTTCTTAACAACCTCAATTGGCGTTGTTCGTGTACTTAACAACCTCTTTTGCGCTTGATCTTGTGCTGATGAACCTCATTTGCACTTGTTCTTGTGCTTAGGAACCTCATTTCCCCTTGTTTGTGTTCTTAACAAGGACGGTCACAATAAAGAGCCAAATCTTTCCTTACCTTTTCATTATCCTTGGTTTTGCTACCTATGCTTAAAAGCGTGTATAGTACATTTTCTGTGAAATTCTTTGCCAAATGCATCATATCTAAATTGTGTTGGAACAAATTGTCTTTTGTCTTTCTAATACGGTAAACTCCAGAATATACTCTTCTTTTGCCAATGGTGAGTAACTCCATAACCCGGAATCTGTTTCAATTTTCCTCTTTTACCACATTTAATATCCGGGATCAAACTCACTATGTCGAGCAGCTGCTCTCCGGTTAATCTCAGTGGTGGCGGATCATTCTCGACTCTACCTTTTATGAAATTGTTCATATCTCGACGGAATGGGTGCTTTGGAGGTAACATGCACCTTGTAGCATCGAACCAAGTAGCTTTTACACCATATTGAAGTTGAAAGGCCTTTGTCTTCTCCATGCAATAAAAGCACCCCAACCGGCCATGTGTACCCCAACCGCATAGCATCTCATAGGCTGGGTAATCACTGACCGTCCAAAGTAGTTGTGCGTGCATCTCGAAGTTCTCTTTTTTATATCCATCCCATGTCATTGCTCTATCTAACCATAAACGCTTTAATTCGTCGATTAAAGGTTCAAGACATACATCAATGTCCCGACCCGGATGCTTCGGTCCCGGGATGACTAGTGCGAGAAACATGCTCTCTTCTTTTATAATCATGCCAGGCGGTAGGTTATACGGGAAAACAAATACCGGCCAACACGAATATAGAGCTGCACTCGAGTTGAACGGCATGAACCCATCCGTTGTGATCCCCAACCAAACATTTCTAATCTCATCTGCGAAGGTGGGATGTTTTTCAGCAAAATGCTTCCAAGCCTCGGCATCTGCCGGATGGTTGATATGATCTTTCAATATTGCCCTTATGGTACGCAATTTTAACTCATTTTGTTATCAACAGGCTTGCTTTGCAGAACATGCCAGCACCATTGAGAAGCTTCCTTGCCTATGATGATACCACAAAGAATAATATCGAGTTTCTCTTTTTGGTACCCTTTTTTTAATTATGATATATCTGGAACTAAACAGTAGAAACCTTGTTTTTATAAGTTAGGGACCTGATAATCAGTTAAGCCTTTAGTGTTACTGAACAAGTGAACAATAGTCCTAATGTGTAACTAGTCCCAAAACAAATTGGTTGGATAATTGATGAAAAGTTGATTGCATAATTAGGGTTAATCTGCACAGTGATATAACTGAACTGTAGCAAAGACATTTCAATGTTCTATGGGAATTTTAAAAATTTTAGGGTCAACGACCATTATTAATACAATGCATTTATATTTATACAGAAAAAATTCAGGTACAAAGAAGGGGAAGACCTGGACCATTGTTGGGATGTTTTTGAGGCAATAGCAACCAAAAGGGTGACTGAGGAGCTTCACGAGGCGAAGGATAAATGGATCAGCAAATTTGGCACAAACAAACAATTGTGAAGGCTGTAGTTCCGCACTGGTGCCTTAACCACGCCAACTGGTATGGTTTGTGTAATTTGTTTTTCTCACAAGATTGGCAAGCAATCAGTGGATAAAACCAGGATAACCGATTAAAACGCGGACGCACAGCACACCACGGGGGGTCAGCAAGCTCACACCAGCACCATCAAATGCTGGTAAATTCATTTTGCATGGATAAATGATTACTGTTAGTTACTCTTCGGATATGAATAATTACAAAAGAGCAAAAAAATTCTTATGATCTGTTGTTTATAGGGAAATAAATTTGCTGCGATTCCAAACAATCGCATAGATCTTGCTATTTTATCACAAACTCTTAATTTTTGGAAATAAACAAATCTCAAAGTAAGTCTTTATGCATGAATCTCAGAATCGCAGCAGATTTATTTCCTGTTTATAACTTTCAAATTATATAGTTTTTGGACCCTCTTATTTATTGGGTCTAGTTTAATAATAGGGTCTTGTGTGTTTAGGTTATTGTCAGTGGTTAATTGAAGTTTGTTTTATTCTTTTTTGTGTAAATATGGTATGACCATCAGTTTGCCTTTTGAAATTGATATTAGCTTAATCGTTTGGACAAAGTCTCTGATTTTTAAAAGGGATGATAGTTAGAATCAATAGAAGCAGTTAGGTAGTTAGTTAGTGCCAATAATATTGTTAGGAAGTTGTTACAATTATGTTAGATATAACAAAGTCTCTTATCTTACCCTTTACTGGATAATGTTTATTATTGACATTTACCCCTCTTTGTTTATTATTTTTATTGTGGAGACAAAATTACGCAATGGAACAGAGACATCAAAAATACAACTTTATGCCCATATTCATTGTCGTAAGGTGAATGGCAAATCACCGGTTGTGGCCCAAATCGAAGCTGCCATGCAGGCTGTGTCTAGAACGGAGAGAGGCAACGAAAACAGTGATGAGAACGGGCTAAGGGATTCAATTACCGAGGAGAGATGCATAGAGATTCCGGATTTGGATGTCTGCACTTTACATTTTACCAACACAGATTCACTAGATGTTTATGTAAGTTGCTTTATATACATTGCAGTGCAGCCAAATTATTTGTTTGCGAAGCTTGGGCAGTAGCTACCAAGTGTACAAAAATTATATTTACTTACAACTCCAACTGTTGGCTTTGTACCCTATTTTGTAAGTACACTATGTGCCCTATTTATAGCTCAGAGCTGATCAAGTATTAATCTTTTTTTTTTTCTGTCGTATTTCAAATTTGGAACGTCTCATAGCAAAAGGTAAGGGACATGATGGCTGACCAGGCCACTTCTGACATGGACGAGAGCTCCATGTTTCTCCAGGCTGTTGGTGGATCGAGACAAGGTAGGGTCCGAGGATTGGGAAGCATGCTTCCAATCAAGGGGCAGCCAGCAACTAGCCGAGCTAGACAGAACCACACCGGATCTTCTGTTTCCAGTGTGATAGACAATGGAGAGCAGGCAACGTTCTCTCGTGCAGAAGTAGGAATGCTCTTAGCTCAGTGTGAACGTCGTAAAGATGAGGAGAAGGCCGAGAGGTAAAGACAATCGGCAACTTATGACTTGTACTTCGAGAAACTATTCTCAATGTATGGTCTCCCAAAACCTACTTTGCAGGTATGTAATTCTAATTTCATGGCTGCATTATGGGTCATAAATTTGGGTTAAGACTTGATATTTGATATTACACTAGATATTTAACTTTGTCATATAGGATTCAGATCAAGATACAGAAATTGTACTTCCAAAATTAATTGGCAAAATGTAGATGATTTTAATAAATTATAAGTATGTATTTCATAAGTCATACATCTGTATGTTGACATATATATACCTATAAAGTGAAATTGGTCAAGGCTATTTTGGTAACAATTAATATTCCTAAGACCATCTTTATTACCAGTTTTGTTTTCTCCTAGTCAGTGCTTCCTCTTTATCTATTTAGGCATGCTTATCAAAGCTTTTCAATTCAGTTACTAGCTAGAACACATCATTAAACTTTCTACTTCCTTTTTACCTGGTCTTTTTAACCCTTTACTTAGCTAGGTGATACATTGAACTTTATGTAGGTTAATATTTACAAGATAGAAAAAAGAATAATACATTGTCATGCCATACATTTACCTTTTTAACCATTACACATCTCTAAGTAGAGGAGGTCTATTATTTTAAAACTGAATATGGCTTATTTGCGCCTTTGGTGGATGTATACTAACATTAAAGCTTGCGAATTGTTGAACTTAGGCACAAGCTAACAATTTTGGAACTGAGCAAGGGATCATTGAGATTTTGCCTACTATTAAGGTACTACTATCAACATATGTTCTCATTTTTCATTTTAGCACTTATCATATGGATTACTTGATACGGCTGTGCTTGTCTCACAAGCTTTGGTAATAAAGGTATACTAACATTAGACACTGTGCAATGTTAAACTTAGGCTCAACCAAACAATTTTGGAGCTGAGCAAGGTGTAACTGGGAATATGACTAATTTATAGGTAAAAATTATGATTCATATGCTTAAATTGTATAAGTTTTTGAATTTTGAGGGTGTACATGCAAAAAAACTCATAAATATAACATGCTATCTCTATATATGTGGTGTAACATATGGTCTTTCTTTTCCTATGCAACCTAATCATGGAGAATCTTTCCAAGCACTTTTGAATCAAGCTCCACTTGGAAATGATGCAATTGCAAGGGGGGATGAATGGTGGGGCAATCTACCTCCAAACTAAATCATACATTCTGGTGTCAGAAAGTGCACTTTTTGGTGTATTTACAAGTCCTAACACACCAGCAAACTAGGTGAATGGGTCTTGTGTATATTTTGGATAACTTATTAAGTATATTTTTCTTAACTCATAGCACAGGGAGTATATTTTGGGTGTATTAGCAGTGTGTAAGTAAACATTGCTATGTTGTAAATGGTTTACACATTTTTGTAATACAATATGCTGATTATCTTATGTTAATGATTTATGGTTATTAAATGCTTTGCAATTCCTATTCTCAATGTCTTGTGTGTTTCTATCAATTTGTAAGATGTGTTTTAAGATATAATGTGAATTTGGGATTATAAAGTACTTGGCTGGTACTGGGAGGATTGTCAAATGAAAGCATTCTGGTACCCAAAAAAAAAAAGAGGCCACTATTTCCAGCGGTATATCCACGGAAGAAATGCACGCTACTATCCAAATAATAGCACCAATATCTGATAGGTGGGGTCCACTTTCGCTGGCCAGGGGTGGGTCCCACGTAAACTCCCCTTGGAAATATTCAAGCGGGACCCTCCTTTGATACCCTTGGAAATACTCAGGTGGGTCCCAGGGGCCTCACCCTTGGAAATGTTAAGGTGGGTCCCACGCTTCCTCTCCTTAGAAATACTATGGTGGGTCCCTCCTGTGAACCCCTTGGAAATACTAGAGTGGGCCTCAGAATGCTCCCCTTGGAAATACTCCATACAGTAGTCAAGTTTGAAAGTATTTCCATGTACCCTTTTTTTCCAAGAGTAGTCTCATGGAAAAAGCTAGAAAAAGGGCATTTCCAATTGCGCCCTTGGAAATACTGACTATTTCTAAGGAGGGTATTAGTAACGGTAGTTTTTCCAAAAGTAGCCCTTGGAAAAAGCCATTTTAGGGCTTTTTCCAAGAATAAACTGATGGAAAAAGCCATTTTCTGGCTCATGGAAAAAGTCTGAATTCTAGCAGTGATACTCTATGCTCTTAAATTAATTTATTTAATTGTATATACATACCAATGATTTATTAAACTGCATATACATATATATCGTAATGAACAATATAACATTATTATATAATTAGTGACTAATATTTTGATAATTTGATGTGTGTTTTGTAACCAACAAACTTATTATGACAAATATGAGATCTAATTTTTGAATGAAAAAATTATATTTAGATGTTATTCTTTACTAGAATGTCAATTAGTAATTTGTTTTTAATTATCCAAATTATATTCATATCTGTATTCGTATCCGTCCGATATCCGATCCGATATCCGATCCGTATCCTTATCCATTTAACATCCGATCCGTATCCGTATTCAAGACTATCCGTATCCGTATCTAAAAAATCATAACGGATAAGGATACGGTTTGACCACTCATCCGGAATACGTATGACGATTCATGTTGACAGAAATTATTTGTTAATTAATGTCCACCACAAGAAAGTAGCACAATTTTCGTTGCAAATAATATCTACAGATTTCCAGTGAAAAAAATTATCTATTTTTCCCAAAGAAATTCTCTTTGACGGCCATGAAAAAATACAAATTGGTTCGATTTAATGATCAAAATAGTTTAATTTTACCCTAAACACAAGAGAAATAGTGAAAATTTTCCGATTATTTCGATTCATAATCGATTTTATCAGCATGCACGTTACTCGCACAGCAGAGTCAACTCAAGAAAAATTGGCTCGTCTTCGGCCTTCCAGTCCGACTCGCCCAAGTCAACTTGAGATCGGCTAATTTTTCAAATAATATGAGTAAATCAATTTTTAGTGAGTATGGATATGAAAATACTTTCATCCTAATTGTATCTTACCCATTGACACCTCTAGGAAAGAACCCGTTTCCAGTGAATCATAAATGGATGTGTCCATTTTCGTTATATTTGTTTTTCTGACGGTCACATTATTCGTCCAAATGTTGTCCTACTTTATTTTCACTGTAAAATAAGTCCGATTTTTTATTCACATTTATTAAATGTCAACCTGATGTTTCAAAAGAAATTAATTTTATACCACAATATCTTGTTATGTGCAACCAATTGGTTGTTAAATAAAAAAACATCTAGTAAATTATTAAGAAAAAAAATTCCAGGCAGCTTCTGTCAGAGGTTTTAAAAAAAAAAAAATCCAAATTGCGAAAGAGATGTTATCTTTTTCTTTAGGACACTTAAAATTGTATAAATTACAAAGAACTCCATAGAAAATTGCAAAAGATAGAGTGTCTTCTATGGACATAAGGATCTATTTGTAAAATGAATATATTTTTATTTCAAAGTTCAAACAGTCGATCCGAACCGTTTATCTTGTTCTCCATATTAATATGTGCTTGGAGACCAAATTTTATATTTTTTTGAATTTTTTTACTATTTATTAAGATGGGTACAAAAAATATTAAATTCAAACCATTGAATTTTGTACCAATCTTAATAAATAGTAAAAAAATTCAGAAAAATGTAAAATTTGGTCTCCAAGCACATATTAATATGGAGAACAAGATGAACGGTTTGGATCGACTATTTGAACTTTGAAAATAAAAATATGTTCATTTTACAAATAGATCCTTATGTCCATAGAAGTCTTTGTCATTTAAGAAACATCTTCCATTGTAAAAGTATATTTACATCTAATACCTGGTGCAGGTACTGTACTGGACCAATTATCTCTGATGCCAGTAATATTTATTACCCATAATAATACTTGTGTTGTACCAGTTAACACAGAAACATCATGTAAAAGCAGCAAAAGCAAATGCCTTACATTAAGAACCGATAATAATATATTAATATCATCATTTAAATCTAAACGCCTCGAAACACCACCCACACACTCGTCAAATCCAAAACACTACTAGCAGAGTAGCAGGGGATCATCAAATAGATTACCAGTCCAGTAGGAAACTACAGTTTTACCCTTCTAAATTCCTAACAGATCAACACCATTACATAAACACTCTTTTCTGATTTCTGCCTAGTTCAATGCCTAGACCTAGATTTTGCACGGCTTGCCTCGTCAGGTGTTGATGGGAACAACTCTACATACCTCGACCCAATCGTCATCTTATCCCGACACATGGCCTTCTTCGCCACGTCAGCCGAGGGGAACTCAGCATATGCCTCCCCTGTTGCCTTACCGTCAAAGCGGCAGCTGATGTGGATGTCGCTTTCCTTCAAATCAAAATCCTCCCCAAAAAACTCCACTATCTCCGCTCTGGTGACTGAGTAGGGGAGGCCGCGTAATTTGAGCACCTCAGTGAAGTGCATTTCGTCGAGGTTCTTTTTCTCCTCCTCCCTTGATTCATCACGGGGCCGCTTGTTTCGAGGTGCAGGTGGTGGGGACCGCTCGGATGGAAATCCAAAAACACCAAAGTTTACCTGTACATAAATAAATTATTACATTAGAAATGAAGGGAAAAGGCAAGGTGATGTAGCAAAGAGAAAAATAAGCAACTAAGGTGCCCTAAATTTTCAGTAAAACTCAACCAAATTGCTTGATATACACTCCATACTAACTATCAAAAAGTAAACCAAACTTATTCAGCATTATTTTGGGTACAGGAATACAAACTCAAGGATCAAAAATTTGTTATAAGTTAAGTGGAAAATTTCTCAAAACTCAAAACATATTCAGCATTAGCATTATTTTAATTCCATGGGTTTATCAGAAAAGAATACAGGCAAGTGCCAATTTGTCAGAATACAACAGAATTACAAACACACCAAATGGTTGGCCAACACCTGCAAAGAACCTGAAAAGTCACATAGATAATTCAAAACATAATGTGTTATATCAAATCAATCTTGCAAAAAAATTAAAATGTAGACAAGCAAAACCAAGATGCTACATAAAGTAGACCAAAACTGCAAAAAAAAAAATTTTGTTAATAAAGAGAAATTAAGGTGCTACCTCAGCAGCAACAGCATTATAGTAGTCACTTTTCTTGCAACCAAAGACCTCGACATAGCGATGCCCCATGTTTTGCCGGTCCCGCTGCAGTGCCAACTGTGCTTGCATAGGGGTCGGGAACACCACATATGCGTCCCCGGTAAACCGGCCATTTTTATTCACAAACAAGCAATCGACAACATCCAGCCCAGTGAAGAACTTGTAAATGTCAATATCCTCACAATTGAACGGCAACCCCCTGATTCGCACCACTGGGAAGTTGTACAACCCAGCAGTGGACCCACCGCCGGGAAGACCGCCAGTTGGAAATGGGGGATAGAATGCAGGACCCATGAAGTACGGGTTCGGGTCGAAGGCGCGCGGCCGCTTTGATCCACTGGGGGTCCCGTCATATGCTTCCATTAGACCCGGTGCAGGAACGCCGCCTGAAACTGCGAAGTAGGGATTGGATTCGATCATTCGTGGTGGCCTCTTTGAGCCCCCCTCGCTGTACCCACCAGACCCATCCGAGAACCCACCATCAGATACCCCCCCACCAGGCCCCGCCATTGCCCTTCACACATTTATCCCCAAGAAAGAAAAAAGAAGGAGAGTAACCCCCCATCACTCAATCCCCATTTTTGTAATTACCCATAAATTTAATATCAACTCTACAATTTTATTAAACAATGCATAAAAAAAATGCAGTCCGCATCCTCTGAGATATCTCAATTTTTGAGTTAATCTAAAGCCGGGCAAACTTTTTTCCTTCAGAATGCACAGGGTCAGTACTACTGTGCTTTAAGATTTGTGAAGAAAGTATTTGAACAATCGAGAATTTCCACATATCCACTCAAAGTTTGAGATATCTTGGAGGATGTGAATTCAAAAAGATGCAGGTAACCAGGTTCAAAGGTTTCTATGTTCTGAGGTATTTGAAAACATGTCTATGGCTTTAACATTTTTAACCAAGGTAAACAAACAACCGGTAGTATCAATTACTGGTTTAAATGTACTTATTCTTCTTTGAACACTTCTAAATAAAACTAGGGTTAGGGTTTCATCACAACAGGTATTCCATGATTTCATCAAGGAATTATAGAAATTGAACCTTAAAACTGTAACGCCAGATCATAATTTCAATTGCTTGTTTCCATAAAGCGAACAGATTAAAATTTGGTACCGTACAAGGGAAATAAAACTAGGGTTAGGGTTAGGGTTTACCCCATCACTTACCCTCTGGATCCGTACATTGTCGCCGTCGAACTGATATCTTTCGTCGTCGCCGAACTGGAAAAGGAGAGGCGAACGAGAGAAAACCCTAATCGATTCGATTCGGAAAGAGGAACTTCGATCGGACGAGAGAGAATAGTCGATGGATGATTAATAAATAGACCAGAAAAGCTTGACTCCACTAGTTTTATTTCTCCGTGGCGGCACCAAAACTGTCAATCGTGTGGTTTTATACCTGACACGATTTTTCTAGAGAAGTATATCAGATAGCATTGCCGGACCCAGATGTAAGGTACACGATACATCTATAATGGTTCATATGAACGACAATACGAAAAATATTTTAACAGAGAAGTTTTGACTTCATGCAGCACATGAAACGAAAACAGCGCTGCTGAACCCAAAACTCCTCTCTAAATATTGAGTAAATATTTCGACAGACTTGGTCTAAAATCTAGATAAAATTGCATAAATCTAGAATAGCCTAAAACAACGTGTGATCCAGTAAAAAAAAAAAGTTTCTGGTGTAACTGAAATTATCATGTCCAATTATGGAAGAAATCAAATTGTCATAAAATATTTAAGATTGCCAAAATTGTCAAGTGAACCCCTCATTGAAAGTTGCTTATCAGTTTGGTAATAGTTTTTTTTTTTTTTTTTTAAAGGCAAAAGCCCACTTCATATTACTGAAGAAAGTTAATTCAGAGTTCAAAACGCAGAGTATAGTTCTCTGGTCAATCAAAACATAGCACATCCATAGTAAAGTAACAGGTTGGTAATAGTTGAGGAATAAAAACTCTTTACCGTCAAATTAATTATTTCTGAAAAATGCATATGCTAATTAAAAAGTATTTAAGATCTTCTTAAAAGAACCGACAATAAAATTATCGAAAATGTCACAACAATAATCTCAATTTTGTAAGTCTAATATATGAAAATTTATATATATATTTTTATGCGAGCTTTGTGAAATGATATTCGCATATCTGATCATCCAAATCAATCAACGACAGCATTGACTATAAAAAATTATGTTACATTTTTACTAGACAATCAAAACATGGCTCAATTTCCAAATGAAACAAATAAAATATAATTAATGCACATTATATTAATTTTTTATTGAATTGCATACAAGAAGAAAATACAACGTTAATTTGGTTAGAAAGATTGTTTCCAATGTTAATTTGGTTACCATAATTTATTTTAATTATTAGAAAATCAAAAACATGTAGAAAGAATCCACAAGGCTCTGATATTTAGTTATTCTATTAGTCAAAGCCAGTTCGAAAAAGGTAAATCAATATAATTTGAGGAGGGTTAACTATTTCAACACCCACCATATTCAGTTATGGGATATTTTGTTTTATGCCACTCTAAAACTTGATATTTGTCAAAATGTCACTCAAAAAACAATATTTGTCAAAATGCCATTAAAACTCAATGCCTATTTTAATTTTGCCATTATCTCAATTTAAAAATTATAATCTTTCAAAATGTACAAACTGTCCCTGTCAGATTTTTTTTTTTCGAATTTCAAATTTTTTGAAATTTCAAATTTTTTGAAATTTAAAATTTTTTAAAATTTTAAATTTTTTAAAATTTAAAATTTTTAAAATTTCAAATTTTTTCGAATTTCAAATTTTTTTGGAAAATCAAATTTATAGATGAAAAACAAATTTAATCAAATTTTGAAAATTTAAAAATCAAATTTTTTTGGGGAGTCCGAGCCGGGGGCTGCCACGAAAAAATTTGAAAATTTCGAAATTTTGAAGTTTGGAAAAATTTGAAATTCGAAAATTTTGATTTTCCAAAAAAATTTGAAATTTGAAATTCGAAAAAATTTGAAATTCGAAAAAAAAAATCTAATAGGGGCAGTTTGGGCATTTTGAAAGATTAGAATTTTTAAATTGAGATTAAAGAGGGATAATGGCAAAATTAAAATAGACATTGAGTTTTAATGACATTTTGACAAATATCAAGTTTTAGAGTGACATAAAACAAAATTTTCCTTCAGTTATTATGAGAAAGAGAACAAAATGGTTCAAAAGATTGACATGTGCGATCCAAAATGCATTTTGTTTAAGCATTGGTTATTATGTGAAGGAAATGAATATTTTTCTACTATTTTTCTCACATTGTTGTTTATGTTTCCATCCAATTTACGTATAATATGTAGAAAAAAAAAGAATATTTTTAATTATACGAAATAAATGTAGAGTTTTTAATTATACGAAATAAATGTATCGTCTATACAAGACACGACCTTATGAATAATAAAAAATTGGCACAAATGAAACAGAGTGCAAAATTCAAAAGATTAACAAACTTAAACTATAAACAAAATGTCGAAATGTAGGTAACGGAATTTGGAATATTTCGTTAATATATATCTTTCAAATAATATAACATAGTGCAACAAAATTAAAATGATTTAATATTATAAATAAATTCATAAATTTATTACTAGATAAATTAAAACAATAAATTAGACAAGAAATAATATTTTTTTCTTCTTCATTAATTCCTTACAAAAGCATCATTATCTCAATGTTTTAATCCCCATCTACATTTTCAGACGAGAGAAGACACGATTGCATTTTGGCCTTATAATCTCCTTTGATTCCACCATTTTTCAGCGTTAAAAATATACTAGGTTTGAACTATTTCTGTATAGGTTTAATATCAGGATATAACATGACAATAGTTTGACGATGAAACACTCATTAGTTACCACATATAGTAAAATTAATCATTTCTTCACAATACATATGTTAATTGAAGGGTGTTTATGAACTTTAGAAAAGAACCGACAAAAATAATTATTGAAACGATCACGACACCAATCTCGATTTGCAAGCGTGTTATATGGAAATAAATATTGGTTCTACATGAAATTTATATATTATTTGATGTGAGCATTGTGAAATGCTTTTCGCAAATCAGATCAACAACTTCAGTTGACAATAGTAATGTCTATAGAAAATTATGTTTCATTTTTATAAAACAAAAAATGCACATCTCAGTATCAAATGACACAAAGAAAATACAATTAATGAACATTATATTAATCTTTTATTGAACTGAATGACATACACGATTAAAACACAAGAATATTGGAAACAAATAATTAACGACCACAATCATAGGAGCAAATACAAGCATAGACTTGGGGATTTCCTTTAACACAAGTGTCATATCCATTTTGTGCTCCGTGACTCTGATAACATTGTTTTCTACAATTTGACAAGTCGCATCCGCTCGGGCTCAAAACAACTTGACACCTTGTTGCTGCTTCTACTTTTGGAATCATAGTCTCAACTATAAATGAATTACCAAAAAAAAGTAAGAAGCTATTATGTAGAATCAGCATGAAAACAATAGTGTCAACAAGTATACATGATAATATAAATCAAACTTAAATATTGGACAACGACACAAAATTGTAGTTACTCTCTAATTGGTGAAAATTGTAAGAAAATTTGATCTAACTTGTAGAAAATATCTTTTTTTTAATCCAGAGAACAATATAGAGTGACTTGGAGAAATTCATAAAGCATCGTCAGACTATATTTATTTTCGTTTAAGTAGTACCTGAAGCAGCCACGAGAATGACAAGAACGATGACAATAGATAATTTGGTCATCTTTGATTTATCCTTAAATCTTGGCTCTTTCTTTCTTGTCACACCCCGAGACAACCTGCCACGTATTTATACGTAAGGCGTATGCACATCACATACTTTATCAATAACAATATAAACAAGGTCACATTTATTTCATAGACGAAAAGAGTTGTACAAACGATCCCGGCCGATATGGCAAGTAACACAAACACTACCATGTCGACTCAGTGTATCAATTATTAAACTATAGATACAAATTAAATAACATATGGCAGTTTATCAATACTCATATCTTCCCGCTTAGACTCACTCTTGTCCTTGCTCGAATCCTTCTTCTTCATTACCTGGAACCCACGTAAAAGTGGAACGGGTGAGAGATCGAACCTTCTCTCAGTGCGGGATTTAGTTCCAGCCTAGAGCTTATAAAACCTTTATTTTTTTCTCACAAATATGTACATATAAAATAAAAATACATATGCTTCTTCTAATGCAATTCATATCCTATCTTTGCTTATGATTTTCCTTTTATTTTCAAAATTCTGTTAATCCATTTCGTGTGCCTCACTAGATGGTGAATTCATATGCCGCTAGGTCTTGGCGATGATAGGACCGCTTCTGCCTACAATCGCATACGTGACAGGACCGCTTTCGCCTACAATCACGTATGCAACAGGACTGCGTCAGCCTACAATCACATCCATGACAGGATTGCTTTCGCCTACAGTCACGTTAACGAGGGGTCTAGTCGAACACTGGACCCAATGTATACATCCCAATATGCAAGCATATTGGCTCCTGTTCAGTGCCAATATTCGTTTATTTCACGTACATTCATTCAATCACAAAAATCTTTGCCATACTCCACATATGCAATTCATGCAAGTCCTTTGGTCAAAATATGAATCCTATCATTTCATGCAATTTATTTATGGTCTACTTGATCATACGAATGGTTCGAAACAACATGCATAAATCCAACTAATGCCATGAAAATAAATAATTAAATGCCAATAGACAAGTAAAATAGTTTTATAAGGTCTAGGAACCTGCACCTGTCACCGTAGAAATTTCTGGTTGATCTTCTTGTCTTCTAGTACTTTTGAATTCGAACCTAAGTCATGTAAATACTACTTCTAATTAATATCGTTTGATCACAGTTCTTGTTCGTATTTTCTAAAGTTCTTTAATACTACTTATCATTGTTATCACATATTATTAGACCTCTCTTCTAACTATAACTAGTTTAGTCTTTGATATTATACTGCTACTATGTCAAGACAAATAATTATAAGAAGAAACCAAAACAAATTTGAATCTTAATTTATGTTCGGAGAATTTTGATATTCACTTATTATATATTTTTGAGAGCTTAAAATTAATTGATCAAATCAATATAAAGTTCCATAAGAATCCGAAACTTATTTACTTATTTCATAAGGATCCAATAACTTTGATTGAGAGCACAAGTAATAAATTTGTTTCCAAACTTTGATCATCTAGTAAGAGAAATAAAAATAATATATAATACTTGTATCTGATCCTAATGAAAAATAAATAAATAAAATATCAGTCTTTGATATATTATAATTAAAATCATGTTGCATCAATTAAAATAATTAAATTCAAAAATTTAGCACCACTACTACAAAAATGCACTTCCTACACTGTGGTTGTACACGGATTTTCTCTGTTTTATGTAAAACCGTGTGCCAAATAGGATTTTTCTAATGATCAATGATATCTCTAAGAATCCCACACGGATATTTCATTGAAAAACAATATTTCAAAAAAGCCGTTTGAAGAATTATCTTTTCTACACGGATATTTAGTTAAATATCCGTGTAGGAATGGTGAGAGAGCTACACGGATTTTTTAAAAATCCGTGTAGGAAATGATTATTGTACACGGATTATTGTACATGGATTATTGTTTAAATAACAGTGTAGAAAGGCTAGAAAGCTACACGGATTTTTATTAAAAATATCCGTGTAGGAAGGGGTCATTGTACACGGATTATTGTTTAAATAACAGTGTAGAAAGGCTAGAAAGCTACACAGATTTTTATTAAAAAATATGTGTAGGAAGGGATTATTGTACACGGATTATTCTTTAAATAACAGTGTAAAAAGGCTAGAGAGCTACATGGATTTATAGTGAAAAATCCGTGTAGAAATGTAGTTTTAGGGTTTTGGTTATATAAAAATGCATTTTTCCTCCAACGCTGTTTTGATTCTATAATACTCTCTCTATCTCTATATTAAAATATTGATCTGATTTCAGCTCATAGCACAACTGGAATCTGAGATATTTGAAGTTGTTATTTTCTCCTCTCAATCTTGCTAAGGTTAGCCATGAATATATATATATATATATATATATATATATATATATATATATATATATATATTTCTTTATCTAATTTTCTGTTACTTATTATTTCTTATTTAGGTCATTTGTAATTATTATTTCTTATTTCTCTTTTATTTTTCTTTTCAGTTTTGTAGGATTTTGGTTGGTTACTGTCATCTTCGCCTTGGTTGGTCACTATCTTCTTCGCCACCCTCCCTCCATAAATTCATATAAGATGCAATAATTTTTTTCTTACGAAATTAATTTTCAGTGGTTTGTATAAAAGCCATACAGATTCAATTAATTTTATGTATAAATTTTAATTGAGAATTTGTATTCTCTGTGGTGTATGTATGTATTCACAAATATGTTGATCCTTGTATTTTTTATTGGAGATGCAATATTGTTGGAGACCTTTAACCAAGAGACATCATGTCATGGATCACATGCAAACTTCATTTTTGATATGTTGGATCTAATACAACTTAGTATGTATGAAATTTCGTGCTAGAGTAGATCATAACCATGAGTTTTGGCAACATGAGCCCAAACGTTGATCACATGGTTACTAAGTGGTAAGGACATAATGTTTATACAAACATTGTACTGGATCTTGAGGAGTGTATGTTATGTGTTAGATCACATGAGATTGCATGTACAAAAGACTATATATATATATATGTTGCAAATGGCTATGTTTTTATTTTTGCAAAAGGCTATGTATATACAAAATGCTATAGATTTATTTTTGCAAAAAACTATGTATATTCAATCTGAAATATATAATTACTGGCTAGCAAAAGTGGAGGCTAGCTAAAAAAAAAAAAAAAAAAACAGTTCAGCAACCTTCCTACACGGATTTTTAAATAAAAATCCGTGTAGAAAACAATTATACACGGATTTTTACTTAAAAATCCATGTAGGAAGGTTACTAAACCCGGTTTATTTATTTAATATTCTGTTTAAGAGAGCTACACGGATTTTAACTAAATATCCGTGTAGGAATACTCTTCCTACACGGATATTTAGTTAAAATCCATGTAGCTCTCTTGATTTTCCAAACGGCTCTTTATTAATAATCCGTGTAGGATTAGTGTAATCGTACATGGATAATTATCCGTGTGTAAATGGTGAACTTTCCTACACCCCATTATTGCACACGTTTGCAAATCCATGTAGCTCTTCCAGTTAAAGTCCGTGTACAAAACTGTGTTTTTGTAGTAGTGTATGGTGTATCACGAGTTTCTATAATGAATAATATGATAAGTTATAAATGAATAATATGGTAAATATTACATTCTCAGAAAAATAATTTACATTCTTAGAAGTCAATGAATAATATGGTAAATTATAAAGATAAAATAGATGAGTGCTAAGATAGATATTTGTAAAACGTTTGAAACAAAATAAACATACACCATATGAAATTATTTAGAAGTATAATAATATTAAGAAGATACTAGTGAAGATACAATTCAATAAAACAGAAATTAAATTTCTACCATCGCAACGAGCGGTTAGACCGAGACATCTAGCTTCAGGCCAGCTTTTGATGCATATGCAACTGATGCTATCCTTCTTATTCGTAGTTAAGGGGTGGCACATGGACAGTGGCGGTTGCCGAGCGGCCGGCTGCCTTGGTGACTGGTTGGTGCACAAGGAAGCGCCGACGAGCAGCGACAGCGGCTGTCATGGTGGCTCCATATGCATCTTGAGTGGCTGCGGTTTTATATATAAAGAGGAGAAAGAGGACATATGGGTGCTGCTAGGGTTCCTATGCAAGAGGCAGGAGCTTTTATAGTCTGACGGGTATATATCGCGCAATTTCAATGCCATAATTTTAAAATCTCTATAGCTGGTTTTGAGGTGGCATAAATTGTAAATGGAAATATCATTGGCTTAAAAAAAGAAACAATAGGAAATCGTGGGAAGAAAGACCATTTTAAGAAAATAATTAATGTACATGAATACACACATATCGAACTTATACGTTCGAAAACATGAGAAAACTCAAAATATATAAAAGTCATAGGTTGATCTCGTAATTAGCTTTTTATATATGTATTTATTTATTCAATTCAGAGTTAGCATGAGAATTATAAATAATCCCAGCTACCCGTTATCATCTTTCTGCATATTTCAGTACACCCTTATTATACACAATATTTGAATACAAAACTTTGGAATTCTGCCAAATCATACAATATAAATTTTGTAGATTTTTATGTTAGCTTTCTCATAATTATTTATTTATTAAGTTTCATATCATTTGTCTCTTATGCATTGATCATATATAAGGTATGCATATTAATTATTAGGTTTAGGGAATTAATTAGGGAGTTGGGCTTGGAATCATGGGTTTAGAATTGTGGGTTAGATTTTTAATTAATTTTGTTTGGGGCTCCTAATTAATTATATTCTTCTTAACTTAATAGATTAAATCTTGGTTGGGTTTCTTAATTAATTTAATAGTCTAATTAAATTAGTCCATTACCTAAATGTCGTGGCGTTACATTTCTCCTCAAATTAGATAGAAAATGTTTGCTTTTGCGAAATGAATCGTCTCCGAGTGACTTTTATAGCTTCATTGTGCTGTTTAATTCTTTACTCCATATTTGGTTAGTTACTATAATTCAATAATTAGGTTGCCATAATTAAGTTTAATTATTAGAAAATCAAAAACATGTAGAAGGAATCCTCAAGGCTCTGATATTTGGTTATTCTGTTAGTAAAAGCCAGTTGGGAAAAAAGATAAATCGGTATACTTTGTATAGTAACAATTGTTCTAAAATTGGGAGGACGGTTAGCTATTTCAACACCCATCATATTCAGTTATTATGAGAAGGAAAACAAAATTGTTCGAAAGTGTGATATGTGCCATCCAAAATGCATTTTGTTTAGGCATTGGTTATTATGTGAAGGAAATGAGAGTTATTTATTATTTTTTCTCACGTTGTGGTTTATATTTCCAACCAAATTATGTACCCATATTTAGTAGGAAAAATAGATTGTTTTTCATCATACGAAATAAATGTAGAGTTTTTTTTTACTTTAGAGAGAATTTTCAATTAGTAATTTTGTATCGTCTATACAAGACACGAACTTATGAACAATAAAATAATAACACGAATAAAACATAGTGCAAAATTCAAAAGATTAACAAAGACAAGCTATAAACAAAATGTCTAAACGTAGGTAACAAAATTTGGAATATTTTGTTAATATATATCATTTAAATAATATAACATTATGCAACAAAGCGATTTAATATTATAAATAAATTCATATTAAATAAATAAATTAGACAAGAAATAATGTTTTTTCTTACTCATTAATTTCTTACAAAAGCATGATTATCTCAGACGAGAGAAGACATGATTGCATTTTGGTTTTATAATCTCCTTTCATTCCTTCCACCATCTTCCGGCGTTAAAAATAAACTAGGTTTGAACTATTTCCGTATAGGTTTGTTGTACCCTGAAAAGTTGACATTTAAAAATAAATTAAAAGGAATTTAAAATGGATGAAATGGAGATGACCATTGTGCAACAAATGGAGAAGATGGGATAAATTTATCATGAGAGGAAAAATGTGTTCACGGATGGAATCATGAAGTGGCCTCATGAAAGAAATATAATAAAATAATTTGGATCAAGCAAAGATTGATAAATCCGAATTAAAAAAGAGATGGGCTGTTCACGGATTTCTCAAAATAAATTAAAATATTGTGAGCTTTTAATTAAGATTTGATTTGGGCCATTGAAGCAAATTGGGCCTGGATCTATAACCTGAAAATTGGAAGATGGCGCTGCCTCATATTTCTCACTTCAATTTAATAACGGGCTTCACTGAAACAAGAAACAAAAGGCTCGGGCTGAACTGATTGAAAGATAGAAAGAGACAAAATACATATCTCCAGCTATCGATTAATCCCTCAAATACCTACAGGCACATAATAAGGAGGCCACGGTTTGATAGCTGGCATGCTTTTGTATAATCTAACACGCGCAAACCGAGAAGAACACGTTTAAAGCCCTGAGGCGCAGGCACAACACACCTAAACCCTGCTGGCTTTTCTAACCATTTTTTGTCTTAAAATGCAGGTGTCATATATCCGTTGGAGAAATCACAGTATGGATAATCTCCCCATGAGACCGGAGGGGAAGCGTGAACAGCTCTCACCCCTTTGAGCAAATCTGAGCCATCCAAACATCTGAAATCTAAGAGCCCAAATCCCTTCCAAACCTGGATCGCCAACATGGCAGCACACTTGAGGCAAGGCGTGATCATCCCTAGCTTAATAACTAAGCATTCAACAGTGACCATTGGATCAACATGCTAACAAATGGAAGGTTGTGATTGCACCAGCATACAAATGAAACCCTAAACCTAATACCCCATGCCCGGCTATATATACCCTACCTCAGCTGAAGAGAAAGACAACCATACACACATAATACACAGACACAATCCTACACCCTGCTAACACAGCACCAATACACATCCTTCTTCTCCAAGAACACAGATACACAACCATACCCAAGCTTTCAAAAAAAAAACTCAACAGACACACAGATCAGAAACCATACTCTAGAAATCTCTTGACAACCCTAAATCCCAACAGCCATACACCACAAGCAAAACACCTCAAAAACCCGAAATTTCCACCTTCATAGCTGCTGAAACCTATCTCATCTTCTTCTTTGTTGTTCTCCATTCAAATCAATAGAATAGGTAGAACTTTTAAATCTTTAAGCAATGTAGATGCCTATGTAGGCCTTGTTTCATGTAAATAAAGACCATGATCTAATAAAGCATGCTCTTATTAGGAGCTTTTAAATCTATTTTGCTTTGTGTTCTTGTTATTTGCTTATGTTCCCTTGTTTTGTTTGCTTTGTTTCTTTTGTTCGGAGCTTCCTCATGCTATCTCCTCTTTTCTTCTTCTTTTGAGTAAAAATGGAGGGATTTAAGTGTGGTCTCATGATGATCATTAGCTTAGATTTTCTCAAACAAAAAAAATATATATTTCTTCTTGCCTTGAAAAAGCCTAAAACCTTGTCATTTCGATTTTCTTTTGTTAAAAATAAAAAATAGATAGGAGATGGATCAAACAAAGAAAATCGGCTAAGAAAGGGAAAGGTACTAGGGTTGATGTGAAATCGCATCTCTTTGTTGCTATTTTCCGTTTCTTGGTTTATTTTCTATGTTTGATACAATATATTGATATATGCACATGTGGATTTTATATCTTGATGTCTTCTTCATGACCTCCTATTTTAGCACATCTCACACAAAAAATGTCATGTAAAAAAAAGGGAAATGCAAAGGGGTGAGGTTGAAGAAGATTGAGCCTTATGGCATCTCTTTGGAAACTTAACTTCTTTGTTATCCTCATTAAAAGTTGAATAAAATGTGATCAAGGACTCATAATCAAACTTCTTGAGATATGCTTTGTGTAGTGAGAGCTAAGATTGACCCTTATGGTGTCTCTTATGCTTGTTTTGTTACATGAAAGTTGTCTTGAGAAATATATATATATATGTCATACATGGACCCCTAAGGCATGAGGCCTATGCAATAAAAATCTGACATCGATACTATATAGTGTATCTTTGATATATAGTTGCATAGAGTTCATGTCTAAGGTTATGCAAAAGAGAGCTAGCTAGCCTCTAAAACCGTCCCCTTGGAATGATCACAAATGTGAGAGCGGATGAGATAGGGTGGATATGAAACCGGATGATTTGATGCTCTAAGACCATTTGTTATGCCACTATTCATTTGGAATATGCGAGATACAAGATCATGCCAAACAAGGGATATGTTGTCAAAATTGCATGTCATTGCATGTCTTTTTGCTCTTCTTTGATTTATGAGCACAATGGTCATGAACAACCAGTCCCTAGTATGTTAAATATGTGATAACCATGTCTGTCCCAGCAATGAACCGATGCTGGTTCAAATGCATGTCCAACTGGTATGCAGAATGCCCAAAAATGCCCTTCTGTCAGTAAATCAGTCTCACAGACCAAACCAGGCTGAAACTGGCCAAACCCTTTTACCAGTAGATATAAGACTTCAATATGAGAAGAAAAAAAAAGAATCACTCAATTTGAGTAATCTGGTAAGAAATGGTGGCCGTTCAAAGTTCATCGATCTGAAAATAGAAAGCTGGAACTGTGCTGTCACAGTGCTGGCACGATTTTTCTGGTACCAGTATTGTATTGGCCATAACTCAGAATCCAGAAATATTTTGAATGTGAAAATTTTCCAGTTTATAGAAATAACACCAAAGAACAAGACCGCAAAGTTTCATAGAAAAAAAATGAACCAATTGTCTGTAATTAAATTCAGAAGTTGGTACCAGATTGAGAAAAATTGACAAACTGCACCATATGCAGTTGGAAACTAGTTTGCTGCTCAGCTTTTCATAGCTACATGGCACATAAAAATTTGATATTTGAATAGTTTAAAGACTATATTACAAGGTTTAAAATCATATAAAGAACTCTTAAAATGTCCAAGTGAGTAAATCACAATAAAATGACAAAGTTTGCAAAAGCTGTAAAATTCCAGCAGGATTGTGTTCTGAACCCATGTTCATGACCTCAAATGGCCTAGCTAGGTTTGACCAAAATTCATGAAATTTGACTGATATATAACATGAACTCCATAGAACAATTCCGTAGAATATATCCTTCAAATTTCAAACAGATTGGGAGATATCAGCCTCTGAAAATCGACCAAAACTATAAAACTGCACCCATGAAGCAGCAGTCTTCAGTCTTGTCCCATGTTCACATGACCTTTAAGTATTCAAATGCTGAACCAAAATTCATTAAAATTTGCAGAGTTACAGATTGCATTCTCCTCTTTCAAACCACATGTTGTACACCAAATTCCGTTCATTATCTTGCTCAGAATTAAATTCCAAATTGCACAAAAAGCACAAATGCTGCACACGTCCAAACTCTGAAATGTCGCTCCAAAACCAATGCCAATGATGGGAATATTTTCATGAACCCTCCCTGAACCCATATCTCAAGTCTATATGATCCCATACACCAAAACTTAATGATCGAAACCTATTTAAAGCTGAAACCATGCCAGCACCAATATCGATGCACACCCTTCTGTTAAGAAATGACAAGATGAAGGTTGTAACCGCAAGCAAACCAAACTGAATTCCTATGAACCCTTTGCTAACTTCTTTGTAAAGTCAAGAAACCCAATTATCTATGTCTCATGCCTGAACGACTGAAATTGAAACCATTCAAAGGAAGAAACCCAAATCAATTCAAATCAATTCATGATACAAGAAAATATTTCAAGCAATTAACTTAACACAAGTTCATGATCGTGACCTAGGCCCCTAGAAGAGGGATTAGCCGCTCATGGTTGCAATAACAAAAACATCCATGAAAAAGAACAAGTAAACCAAGCAATTAAAATAAGTAAATAACAAAAGAAAATAGAATACACCAGTTCTCAAGCTATGCCTCAGTTCTTCCTTGTAAAGCCTCCTTGTAAGTCGCCAAATCCACTTCGTCGCCTTCAATTCACTTGAGAACGATGAGAGATTCAAGTTAGGGTTTGAGGGAGAAGAGAGATGTAATGGAAGGTGACTTGATTTCAATCCCCAATGGGGAGATGTCTTCTCTTGCTGTCCACTCTTTAATTTATAGCAATTTGAGACTATGAGAGCAAGCAAACAAGGTTGGAAAGTGAATCCGATAAAGATACGGTCAAGTTTTGGCAATAAATCGCATTGGTGTGGCCACATAAATCTCATCTTCTGCCTTGGCCACGTTTTGGACCTCATATGAAAGTTATCTTGGCTTGGAAAACACACTAGGGCAATAAGGAAGTGAATCAGGCGAGATCTCGTGAGATATGACAATGAATTACAGCTGATGCTTCACTAAAATGGTTGCTGCGACTTGTACATTCCAAATTATGAATTCTATCCTTCATTAGAGTTGTAGATCTTGTTGTCCTCTTTCCAACGAGACTTTATTTGCTAAAATCCGAGTTTGTATGACCAAGATATGGACAAATACGATCGATGTGCAGGCAACATAATTTTGTGCGGCCAGGGGTGGCCGCACGTTAGGCCGAACGGGCTCTCTGACTTTGGTTGGTTCGCCTCTTTGCATTGTTGACACTCTTGAGGGAGTGTGCGGCCAAGGGAGGCCGCATGACAGGCCGCACGGTGGCTCTGAATCGCCAATTCTTCAGCAGGATTGATGTAGGGACTTCAAGGATTGTTGTGCGGCCGCACATAGTGCCCCAGAGACCGCACGATATGTGAAAAAGCTCCAAAACTGTAATCAAAACAAACTAAAAGCAATAACTTGATTCTTGACATGATTCTATATTAAATTATACTAAAATACAAGGAGATTGGCTATAAAATTGAGGTTAAACCCGTGCTAAAAGTATATATAATTTAGGCTCACCACAAGCCGATATCATAGAGTTATATAGTATTACAGGATATAACATAACAATAGTTTGAGAATGAAACAGTCATTAGTTACCACATATAGTAAAATTAATCATTTCTTCACAGTACATATGTTAATTAAAGGGTGTTTGTGATCTTTATGAAAGAGCCGACAAAAACAATTATTGAAATGATCACGACACAAATCTCGATTTACAAGCGTGCTATATGGAAACAAATATTGGTTCTACATAAAATTTATATATTATTTGATGCAATCATAGGGAAATGCTATTCACAAATCATATCAACAACTTCCGTCGACGATAGTACTGACTATAGAAAATCACATTTCATTTTTATAAAACAAAAAATGCACATCTCGGTATAAATGACACAAACAAAATATAATTAATGAACATTATATTAATCTTTTATTGAATTGAACAACATACAAGATGAAAACACAAGAATATTGAAAACAAATAATTAACGACCACAATCATAAGAGCAAACACAAGCATAGACTTGTGGATTTCCTTCAACACATGTGCCATATCCATTTTGTGCTCCGTGACTCTGATAACATTGTTTTCTACAATTTGACAAGTCGCATCCGCTCGGGCTCAGAACAACTTGACACCTTGTTGCCGCTTCTACTTTTGGAATCATAGTCTCAACTATAAATGAATTACCAAAAAAAGTAAGAAGCTATTATGTAGAATTAGCATGAAAACAATAGTGTCAACAAGTATACATGATAATATAAATCAAACTTAAATATTGGACAATGACACAAAATTGTAGTTACTCCCTAATTGCCGAAAATTGTAAGAAAATTTGATCTAACTTGTAGAAAATATGTTGTTTTTAATCCAAAGAACAATAGGGAGTGATTTGGAGAAATTCATAAAGCATCGTAAGACTATATTTATTTTTGTTTAAGTAGTACCTGAAGCAGCCACGAGGATAACAAGAACAATTACAATAGAGAACTTGGCCATCTTTGATTTATCCTTAAAACTTTGCTATTTCTTTCTCTTCAAATTAGATAGAAAATGTTTGCTTTTGTTGAAATGAATAGTCTCCGACTGACTTTTATAGCTTCATTGTGCTGTTTAATTCCTTACTCCATATTTGGTTAGTTACTATAATTGTAATTAGGTTAGAAAGATTGTTTCCAACGTTAATTGGGCTACCATAATTGAATTTAATTAATAGAAAATAAAAAAAAACATGTAGATGGAATTCTCAAGACTCTGATATTTGGTTATTATGTTAGTCAAAGCTAGTTGGGAAAGAAGGTAAATCAGTATAGTTTGTATAGTAACAATTGTTCTAAAATTGGGAGGACGGTTACCTATTTCAACACCCACCATATTCAGTTATTATGAGAAGAAAAACAAAATTGTTCGAAAGAGTGATATGTGCGATCCAAAATGCATTTTGTTTAGGCATTTGTTATTATGTGAAGGAAATGAATGCTTTTTACTATTTTTCTCATGTTGTGGTTTATATTTCCAACCAAATTATGTACACATATTTAGTAGGAAAAATAGATTGTTTTGAATTATACGAAATAAATGTAGAGTTTTTTTTTTTACTTCAGAGAGAACTTTCATTTAGTAATTTTGTATCGTCTATACAAGACACAAACTTATGAACAATAAAATAATAACATGAATGAAACAGATTGCAAATTTTAAAATATTAACAAACTTAAGCTATAAACAAAAGGTCTACATGTAGGTAACAAAATTTAAAATATTTTGTTAATATATATCTTTTAAATAATATCACAAAGTGCAACAAAATTAAAACGATTTAATATTATAAGTAAATTCATATTAAATCAATAAATTAGACAAGAAATATTTTTTTTTTCTTGCTCATTAATTTCTTACAAAAGCATGATTATATCAATGTATTAATTTTCAACTACATTTTCAGATGAGAGAAGACACGATTGCATTTTGGTTTTATAATCTCCTTTCAGTCCTTCCACCATCTTCCGGCTTTAAAAATAAACTAGGTTTGAACTATATCCGTATAGGTTTAATATCAGTTTTTGCTGGTATGAATACTTTATTTTACTTATACAACAAGCCGATATCATAGAGTTATATATTATTACAGGATATAACATGACATTAGTTTGAGAATGAAACAGTTATTAGTTACCACATATAGTAAAATTAATCATTTCTTCACAGTACATATGTTAATTAAAGGGTGTTTGTGATCTTTAGAAAAGAGCTGACAAAAACAGTTATTGGATCACGACACCAATCTCGATTTACAAGCGTGCTATATGGAAACAAATATTGGTTTTGCATGAAATTTATATATTATTTGATGCAATCATAGGGAAATGCTATTCGCAAATCAAATCAACAACTTCAGTCGACAATAGTACTAACTATAGAAAATTACGCTTCATTTTTATAAAACAAAAAATGCACATCTCGGTAACAAATGACACAAACAAAATATAATTAATGAACATTATATTAATCTTTTATTGAATTGAACAACATACAAGATGAAAACACAAGAATATTGGAAACAAATAATTAACGACCACAATCATAAGAGCAAACACAAGCATAGACTTGTGGATTTCCTTCAACACATGTGCCATATCCATTTTGTGCTCCGTGACTCTGATAACATTGTTTTCTACAATTTCACAAGTCGCATCCGCTCGGGCTCAGAACAACTTGGAATCATAGTCTCAACTATCAAAGAATTACAAAAAAAAAGTAAGAAGCTATTATATAGAATCAGGATGAAGACAATAGTGTCAAAAAGTATGCATGATAATATAAATCAAACTTAAATATTGGACAACGACACAAAATTTTAGTTACTCTCTAATTGGTAAAAATTGTAAGAAAATTTGATCTAACTTGTGGAAAATATGTTGTTTTTAATCCAAAGAACAATAGGGAGTGACTTGGAGAAATTCATAAAGCATCGTAAGACTATATTTATTTTTGTTTAAGTAGTACCTGAAGCAGCCACTAGGATAACAAGAACAATTACAATAGAGAACTTGGCCATCTTTGATTTATCCTTAAAACTTTGCTCTTTCTTTCTCTTCAAATTAGATAGAAAATGTTTGCTTTTGTTGAAATGAATAGTCTCTGACAGACTTTTATAGCCTCATTGTGCTGTTTAATTCCTTACTCCATATTTGGTTAGTTACTATAATTCTGTAATTAGGTTAGAAAGATTGTTTCCAACGTTAATTGGGCTACCATAATTCAGTTTAATTATTAGAAAATCAAGAACATGTAGAAGGAATTCTCAAGGCTCTGATATTTGGTTATTGATGAGCCTAAATTATATATACTTTTAGCACGGGTTTAACCTCAATTTTATAGCCAATCTCCTTGTATTTTAGTATAATTTAATATAGAATCATGCCAAGAATCAAGTTATTGCTTTTAGTTTGTTTTGATTACACTTTTGAAGCTTTTTCACATATTGTGCGGTCTCTAGGGCACCATGTGCGGCCGCACAACTATCCTTGAAGTCCCTACATTAATCCTGCTGAAGAATTGGCGATTCAGAGCCACTGTACGGCCTGTCATGCGGCCTACCTTGGCCGCACACTCCCTCAAGAGTGTCAACAATGCAAAGAGGAGAACCAACCAAAGTCAGAGAGCCCGTGCGGCCTAACGTTGCCTGCACATCGTTTGTATTTTGTCCATATCCTTGTCATACGAACTCGGATTCAGGCAAATAAAGGCTCGTTGGAAAGAGGACAATAATATCTACAACTCTTATGAAGGTTTGAAATCTTAATTTGCAATGTACAAGTCGCAGCAACCCTTTTAGTAAAGCATCAGCTGTAATTCATTGCCATATTTCACGAGATCTCGCTTGATTCACTTCCTTATTTCCCTAGTGTGTTTCCCAAGACAAGATAACTTCCATATGAGGTGCAAAACGTGGCCAAGGCAGAAGATGAGATTTGTGTGGCCACACTTGGCCACACCAATGCGATTTATTGCCAAAACTTGACCGTATCTTCATCAGATTCACTTTCCAACCTTGTTTGCTTGCTCTCTAAGTCACAAATTGCTATAAATTAAAGTGTGGACAGCAAGAGAATATATCTCCCTCTTTGGGGATTGAAACCAAGCCACCTTCTATTACATCTTTCTTCTCTCTCAAACCCTAACTTCATTCTCTCATCGTTCTCAAGTGAATTCAAGGCGACAAAGTGGATTTGACGACTTACAAGGAGACTTTGCAAGGAAGAACTGAGGCATAGCTTGGGAACTGGTGTATTCTATTTCCCTTTGTTATTTACTCATTTTAATTGCTTGTTTACTTGTTCTTTTTCATGGATGTTTTTGTTATTGCACCCATGAGAGGCTAATCTCCTCTCTAGGGGCTTAGGTCGCGAATCATGAATTTGTGTTAATTTAATTGCTTGGAATATTTTCTTTAATGATGATTGCTTTGAATTGATGTTTAGTTCTTATTTTATAAATTTGTAAGTTATGCATTACTTGTGTTTTTGAAACCACACCTTGCGGAGGTCGTGACAGCCCTCTTGTCTTCAAGGGTGTTTAAGCCATTGATAAAACAGAGTCTTGTACACAAATTACCTTAGGGATAATAGATTAGATGGTCCAAATCGAGTCTACCCCTAATCATGAGAACTAAAGATTGGACATGGAAAGTTGTGGGAAACCAATTTACGAGTACTTCGCAATCGGGATACTTAGAGTAAACTTAGTGATCGATATGAATTAGTGTAGTACTTAGCCTTCAATTAAATAACCCTATTAGGTAGTGACAGCCCTAAGACGAGGTACATTAATATGATAGGCTTGAAACATTAAAAGTATTGATCCTAAATGAAATAGGCCAACCTAGTTGGAACTCCCATCAAAACAAAGCATGAATCAAGAGAATAAATCAAGTATTGAATTAACCAAGGGATTGTAGACCAAATGCCCTTAGACTTCGTTAACTTGTTCACAATCTTATTTTCTTATTTTTATATTAATTTAGTTTTTGTTACAAACCAACTCCTCTCGGGTATTGAACCCAACAATTGTTAGTTTAGCAACAAAACCCCCCCATTTACTTATTTGCACTTAATTTAGGATCAATTAATTTAGTAAAAATTATAATTGCCTTTGTCTTTGGATCGACACCCATAATTACTACAAGGATAGATTGTGCGCTTGCAATTCAATCTACTTTACGTATTTAGGGTTCTTATAAATTTAAAGCAAATAGTGTACGAAATAGACCGATTAATTCTATACCCAAAATACACACCAAGCTTTTGGCACCGTTGCCGGAGACTAACGGCTAATTGTAGCTTTTATTTTTGAAATTAATTCTAATTTTTTTTCTTTTCTTTTCAGTTTTATTGTTAGGTTTGATTCTCACTTTATTATTATTTTTTCTTCCTTTTTTGTTTGTGATAAATAAATTTGAATTTTTACTAAATTTCCTTCTTTTTTTCTGAAAACCCAAAAATTTCCTTTCTTTATTTTTATTCCTTTGTTAATCCCTTTCATTAGTTTTATTTCTATCCAAAAATCAAACTATTTCTTTCCTAAATTTTACTTCAAAAATAAAAATCAGAAAAATATTTTCCTTTTCTTATTTTTATTTTGTTGTTTCATATTCAATTTGTTGAAGCCAATAATAAACATTAATTTTTGATGTTTCTTTTATTTTTGTTTTATTTTCTTGTTTTGAAATTCATTATTTTTCTCTCTTTCTTGTAGGATCTTACGCTTACTCTCAGGACTAGGAGTCGGAGCCAAAAGAACATTCCAAATGTTTCTCAACCAACTCCGCAGTATGTTTTCAAAGAGGAAGATCCACCAATGGCCGCCACCGATCAACTTGGGATGCCTACGGATGGAATGGATGACGAGACAACACGCATCAACCTCAATGACGACCTAGCACTCGATGAACAATGTGCCAGCACTCCGCCTCTACGCAATAATAATCAACCACCTCATTGTGCGAATGGCCAACCTCTACCCGAGAATCTGGACAATCAACGATCAATCAGGGAGTTTGTTAATCAAATAGATACGGGAAAACAATTTGGTTATATTGCACAAGGAGGAGATAATCCCCGTCTGAAACCAATCTTAATTCACTTGTTAGGGCAAAACCAATTCGGTGGGGCTTTAAATGAGGACCCATATCAACACTTAGCATTTTTTGAAGAACATTGTGCCACTTTTGCACCAGTTGGACCCACTTTAGATGCCCTTTAAATTAAAATGTTTTCATCTCTCTCTTAAGGACCAAGCTAGGTGTTGGTTAAGACTGGTAAACCATAGGACCATAACTAATTGGAATAGATTGCAAAAGTTGTTTTTGGATAAGTACTTCCCACCATCTAAGACACATCATTTTAGAGTCCAAATCACCACCTTCAAACAAGGTGAATATGAGTCACTTGCCGAGTCTCGGGATAGATGGCAAGAGCTTTTGCGTTTATGTCCTCACCATGGTTTAAATGAGTTGTTGTTGTTTCAATTTTTTTATGGAGGTTGTTGTTATGCAACTAAATCTCTATTAAATACAGCTGCAGGTGGGAGTATCATTTACAAGGATGTCATAGAGGCGATGACGATAATTGAAGAGATGGCCATAAGCGAACGTGACTGGTTAGTCGAAAGAGGAGACACAAATGTGGGTGCCATGAAGGTTGATGAGGTCGCAGCTTTACAAGCCAAGGTAGAAGCCATGCAAAACCAACTCATGAACATGCAACAGGAGAAAGAAGGACAGATGGCGCAATTTCACAATTATGAATGGGTGATCAAATCTTTGAGAGCATTGAATGCCAAAATGGAGTCTACCACAGTCCAAATGATGGAAAATTCAATTGCACAACATCCCCAACAATCACTGTGCCATCATGATGAGCTCCTGTTCAAGCCAGAAAATAACCATAGGGAGCACGACAATACAGTGTTGATCGAAGATGAAATTGTGCGAGAAGAGCAAAATGGGCAAGTCAAGCAAATTGAGAAAGAATCTGCAAAGATGGAAGGTAAGTCTCCAAGAAGGCAAGAATCCGAGGAAATGCCAAAAGAGGAAGGTAAATCTCTCACGAAGGAAAGTGAATCTCCAAAGATAGAAAGGTATATCCCACCTCAAAAAAGGGAAAGTTATATCTCTACTCTCAAATCTATTTCCTCTTCTCAATATTTTGTTGAATCAAATTCAAATGATCAAATTGGCAATTTTGCAAACCAAGAAAGGCAACAAAAAATTGAAGAAATAGTTCAAATGCCAAATTTGTCGGGATTTTTAGGAGAAAATTTGTCTAACATAAGTGAGAAAAGTAGTGAAATTTTTTCAAACGATTTACCTCCAAATTTAGAAAATTCCAATGACATCTCAATTCCTTCCTCAATAGGCACTACAAAGATTAAAAAGACATTGTGTGATCTAAAGGAAAATGCAAGTCTCATGCCTAAAGAAATATGTGACCAAATCGAGTCTGGTGATTTTGAGTCGACCAATACAAAATTAATTCTTGTTGATGGTTCAAAACAATCTCCACTTGGTGTTTTGAAAAATGTGGTTTTGAAAAATGAGAAAATTAAGATACCCGCTGATTTTGTTGTGCATGAAACTGAAAATTGTGATCAATCAAGTGATCCATTAGGTCAAACCATTTTAGCAACGGCGGGTGCAAACAATAAGGTCAAAGAGAGGCAACTTTCTTTTTCCGTGGAAAAGAAGAAAGAATTTTTTTATCAAGCCCAACCAAATACCTTCACTACTAATAAAAATTTAGTGCGGTAGAGTTTTGCAGGTGGATAAAGGATATTCACAAGGAAAGTCGGTGGCAACATCTGAAACCGACAAGGCATGAAAATCCAACAAGATGAGCTCAACTTGGTACTCGAAGGAAAAATACATTAATACGATAAAAAATTACAAGAAAAGGAGGAAGAAGAAGTTCGAGGCCAAAGATATTCTCAAAAGAAGCAAGAAGCGGAGAAATCCTCTCCGTTCAAAACCTCGTCATAATTTGAAAAAGGGGTCGAGCTAGGACCTAAAACAAAGCGCTTCTTGGGAGGCAACCCAAGATCAATTTTCTTTTATTATTTTTCTTTTTCTTTTTTGGATTAACTTATTTTTTATTGCATTTTTTTTATTAGAATTTGCATCAAGAAAAAAAAATACAACAAAAAAATTGCATCATTAGAAGTTGGTGCGGCCTCTGGGGCCGTCTGTGCGGCCGCACCAAGGAGAAAATTGGGTGAAAATTAAACAATGACAATTTGTGCGGCCCCTCGTGCGTTCTACCTAGCCCGCACATAATCTTGCCTAACTTTTTTTCCCCTTGTATTTTTTCAGTTTGTGCGGCCCGTTGTGCGACCATCCCTGCACGCACCATCTAACCCCAGCCATGAATTCTTCACCAAAAATTTTTGTGCGGCCAACCCCACCCGCACGTAAGCCCGCACAACACCCCTGTGTGCTCAACTTCAGCTCAAATCATTTTATGCGACCCACCTCTGAATAGATTTTATGCACATTTTCCTGCACAAACCCCCTATCTTGACCCCACTTTTGTGCGGCCTCTTCTACCCGCACCTTAGGCCGCATTTCACCTCTGAATAGGGCAATTTGTATTGAATGAATTTTGTGCGGCCTACTCTGCACGCACATCTGGCAGCACCAACCCCCTGTGTACATAGAAAGTGAGTTTTTATCTTTCTAAATTTTTTTTGTCTCACTCCGGGTCGCACATTGGTACCGTGCCCCCGTATTATCTTTGTTTCCCAGCTCTTTCAGGTCAACATGGTGATCAAGCGGGTTGTCACCAGCCATAAAAAATATTTGATCAAAGAGGCTGCCACTATGCCCTCTCCTCTCCTCATTATCGCAACTCCACCTTTCCTCTTGTTGAGTATTTTCAGTATAGGGTTTTGGCTATAACTTTGTATTCTTTTTCTTTTAAATTTATAAACCTTGATACTCAATGAAAGGGTTGATTGCAAGCGCAAAATCCTATCAAAGTAGTACTTGGGGTATCGAACCACAGAGAGTAAGTTAAAACTTAGTTTAAACTTTTGTGAATAATTTCAGAAAAAGGAAATAAAGTAAAGTGCAATAAAGTAAATGGGGGGTTTGTTCTAACAATTCCTAAATTTGGGTTCAATACCCGAAAGAGAGGAGTTTTAAACAATTAAAGTAAATAAAGGAGAGAAAAAAAAGTGGTTTGCTTTCAAGTTAAAGAAATCTAGGGGCATTCGGTCCACAATCCCTTGATAATTCTATCTAATATGTATTTGTTTAAATTCATGTATGATTTGATGAGGTTTCTAACCTAATATGTCATTAAGGGTCACTTTCGTGAATTAATAACGTGCCTAGATAATTCGGGTTTCACGATTAAGTCCATCACCCTAGCTATCTAGGTTATGAAGCTCTTGTTAGTCTCTCCTCTCCTCAAATATTGGTACTTCACGATTAAGTCCATCATACCAATATCCGATTTGATTTGAGATGTCCTAATTAGGGTTTGACTTCACCGTTAAGTCCTTCATCAAGTTCCTAATCTTAATTTCTATAGTTCCGGCTTAGATTATAAATTTGTTAAATCCTAATCCAAACCTAGGGTATTTGAATTCATAATTTGGTACTATCCTATTGATCCTAATCAATTTTGGGTTCTTTCAAATCCAAAACGGGATAACTACAATTCAAGTACTAATTATGTAATTAACACAAATGATAAATCACAGAAATTAACAATCAAATCACAATAAACAATCATAATAAAAACAAATAACCGAATAAGATAGAATTAAACAAGTTCATGCATTGACCTAAACCCCTAGAGAGAGGACTACTCCCTCTTGGAGAGATCCATTACAAAATTTGTCAAAATAAGAAGAAAATGGAATAAAGAAATGTTTACACCCCTAAAAACCTCGAATTTGCCGATTTCTTGTTTGGATCTTCTTCTCCTTCCTTGAAAAGCCTCGGGAACTCTCAGAAATTCTATATGTTGATCTCCAAAGAATATAGAAATGGGCATACACTAGAGTGGAGAGAGATTGGATTCATTGAGAGATTGATGGATGGAGATATGGAGAGATGTTCCTCTTTTATAGCAAGGGATCATGCCTAATTAAGAGGCTTGAATGTAGGGCTAGTGAGTTTAGTGGGTGCTATTTTTGGATTATTTTCCAGGATGCCATGTCCAATCCTAGCTGTAGAGATGTGCCCATGATGCGTTAAAAATAGATCCCGTGTTAAAAAATGGAGAATTATAGTTATCTGCGGGTTCAGTGCGTCCGCACTGGTGTGAATGCGTCCGCACTGGGTCAAATTTCCTTATTTAACTCTTGCAAAATCCTGCGTAATTCTCTGACTACATCCGCACTGGATATGGATGCGGATGGTTGACCCGCACTGGTGAATTCTTGCACTTCTGAAATTTTCTAAGTACTGGATGCGGGTTCCGATCCGTATTGGCTGTAGAATGCGGACGCATTACGCTCGGACTTTTCTGAGATGTTGAGTGCGTCAGCACTGTCTTGGAATGTAGGTGGCCGATCCGCACATAGAGAAATTTTCTTCATTTTTCCATCTTTTTCTGCATTTAAAGTTAAACAACCGCAGTAACTAGATCCTAGGTGTATTTCAATTATTTCTTATTCAAAATACATGATATTTGGTGCTGTTTCATGATAAAAATTAGATCAAATGTGTATACAATTTATACTTATCACCTCTCCATTGTTTGGCAACTTCTCAACCGACGTCTCCACGCCTTTACGCCAGTTGTTCTAATAGGCATAAGCAATCTTACCACATGGAACCTATCGGCGAAAAGGAGGCACTTGCCCTCGCCGATCTTCCACCCAAACAATCATCCGCCGTCACATCTCCCACCACTCCATGTCTTGTAAGTTCCATATTTTATTCTATTTACATTTTCTTGTATGAATTTGTGCATTGAGGACAATGCTCAATTCAAGCTTGGGGGGGGGGTGGAATAAAAGAAAATTGTATCTGCATTTAGGTCATATTTATTTTTCAAAATTGCATTTATTTTTAGATGAAAAATTTGTGTGAATGCTAGAATTAAGGACTTGTTTGAAAAATTTTGATTATGATTTGGATGACTTTGGAAATTTGAAATATACCCATATTTGATCAATGAATTGCATAAGATGAGATGTTTTAGGACTTTGGAAAAAAAAATTGGATTTTATCGAAAAAGCATTTGGAAACCAAAGTTTGCCTTTTAAATTGGGAATTTGGGATTTAAAAATGATAGAAAGAATGGAATATCCATAGGTATGAGAGAATACCCTTAGATGTGTGTATTCATGATATTTTTGCAATAAAAAATTGTTGAAAGAAAATTAAATTGAAATTTTTTGAAAGAAAGATTGGATTCCGCTTGCCTATGTTACGACGTCATGATGTACTTATGGTAATGAGTCCTTGACACTTTGCTCCGCTAGTTTGCCCGATAAAATGAATAAGTTTGCATCACAAGTGTAGGTTTATGTCATGGAAGAGTTGAACTAAGAGCATGCAATAGCACTTTTGAATTAAAGCGGTTGGGTATGGTTCACTACTTATAGCTAACCGATTTTGTGATAAGGATAAGGCCAATAGTGTCATAAAAATAGCAACAAAATGAAATAAAATTTTACATGATATCAACACATGAAGTTCTCGACTTTCTAGCCCAAGCTTGTTCCAAGCTTGGGGGGGCAAAAAGAAAAAGAAATCACCATCAAATGAGGGTATACTTTTGGAAGATAAATGAAATATTGATAAATCCGAATGATTAGTTTTTGCAAATATTAAGACATCGTTGAATATGGAATTTGATTGATCGAATTGTAGGGTAAATTAGAATTGATCAAGGAAGTCCAAATTATTTCCAAAAGGATTTATGAAGTTTTTAACGTTAGCAATATCATATGGATTTTTCACATTTAGAATTTTATTTTGGTTAGATTCGAGCTGACCCGATACCTAGGTTTGGATTTTACTTGAGGACAAGCAAGGTTTAAGCTTGAGGGATTTTGATGAGCCTAAATTATATATACTTTTAGCACGGATTTAACCTCAATTTTATAGCAAATTTCCATGTATTTTAGTATAATTTAATATAGAATCATGCCAAGAATCAAGTTATTGCTTTTAGTTTGTTTTGATTACAGTTTTGGAGCTTTTTCACATATTGTGCGGTCTCTGGGGCACTATGTGCGGCCGCACAACTATCCTTGAAGTTCCTACATCAATCCTGCTGAAGAATTGGCGATTCAGAGCCACTGTGCGGCTTGTCATGCGGTCTCCCTTGGCCGGACACTCCCTCAAGAGTGTCAACAATGCAAAGAGGAGAACCAACCAAAGTCAGAGAGCCTGTGCGGCCTAACGTGCCGGCCCCCTCTGGCCGCACAAAAATACGTTGCCTGCACATCGTTTGTATTTTGTCCATATCTTGGTCATACGAACTCGGATATAGGCAAATAAAGACTCGTTTGAAAGAGGACAATAAGATCTACAACTCTTACGAAGGTTAGAAATCTTAATTTGGAATGTACAAGTCGCAGCAACTCTTTTAGTAAAGCATCAGCTGTAATTCATTGCCATATCTCACGAGATCTCGCTTGATTCACTTCCTTATTGCCCTAGTGTGTTTCCCAAACCAAGATAACTTCCATATGAGGTCCAAAACGTGGCAAAGGCAGAAGATGAGATTTCTGTGGCCACACTTGGCCACACCAATGCGATTTATTGCCAAAACTTGACCGTATCTTCATCGGATTCACTTTCCAACCTTGTTTGCTTGCTCTCTAAGTCACAAATTGCTATAAATTAAAGAGTAGACAGCAAGAGAATATATCTCCCCTTTGGGGATTGAAACCAAGCCACCTTCTATTACATCTTCTCTCTCAAACCCTAACTTCATTCTCTCATCGTTCTCAAGTGAATTCAAGGCGACGAAGTGGATTTGGCGACTTACAAGGAGACTTTGCAAGGAAGAATGAGGCATAGCTTGGGAACTGGTGTATTCTATTTTCCTTTGTTATTTACTCATTTTAATTGCTTGTTTACTTGTTCTTTTTCATGGATGTTTTTGTTATTGCACCCATGAGAGGCTAATCTCCTCTCTAGGGGCTTAGGTCGCGAATCATGAACTTGTGTTAATTTAATTGCCTGGAATATTTTCTTGAATGATGATTGCTTTGAATTGATGTTTAGTTCTTATTTTATAAATTTGTGAGTTATGCATTACTTGTGTTTTTGAAACCACACCTTGCGGAGGTGGTGACAGCCCTCTTGTCTTCAAAGGTGTTTAAGCCATTGATAAAACAGAGTCTTGTACAACGACATGAAAACAATAGTGTCAACAAGTATACATGATAATATAAATCAAACTTAAATATTGGACAACGACACAAAATTGTAGTTACTCCCTAATTGCCGAAAATTGTAAGAAAATTTGATCTAACTTGTAGAAAATATGTTGTTTTTAATCCAAAGAACAATCGGGAGTGACTTGGAGAACTTCATAAAGCATCGTAAGAGTATATTTATTTTTGTTTATGTAGTACCTGAAGCAGCCACGAGGATAACAAGAACAATGACAATAGAGAACTTGGCCATCTTTGATTTATCCTTAAAACTTTGCTATTTCTTTCTCTTCAAATTAGATAGAAAATGTTTGCTTTTGTTGAAATGAATAGTTTCCGACTGACTTTTATAGCTTCATTGTGCTGTTTAATTCCTTACTCCATATTTGGTTAGTTACTATAATTCTGTAATTAGGTTAGAAAGATTGTTTCCAACGTTAATTGGGCTACCATAATTCAGTTTAATTATTAGAAAATCAAAAACATGTAGAAGGAATTCTCAAGACTCTCCTATTTGGTAATTCTGTTTGTCAAAGCTAGTTGGGAAAGAAGATAAATCAGTATAGTTTGTATAGTAACACTTATTCTAAAATTGGGAGGACGGTTAGCTATTTCAACACCCACCAAATTCAGTTATTATGAGAAGGAAAACAAAATTGTTCGAAAGAGTAATATGTGCGATCCAAAATTCATTTTGTTTAGGCATTTGTTATTATGTGAAGGAAATTAAAGTTTTTTACAGTTTTTCTCACGTTTTGGTTTATATTTCCAACCAAATTATGCACGCATATTTAGTAGGGAATTTTTTTTTTTTAATTATACGAAATAAATGTAGATTTTTTTTTTTTATTTTAGAGAGAATTTTCATTTAGTAATTTTGTATCGTCCATACAAGACAAAAACTTATGAACAATAAAATAATAACACGAATGAAATAGAGCGCAAATTTAAAAATATTAACAAACCTAAGCTGTAAACAAAATGTCTACACGTAGGTAACAAAATTTGGAATATTTTGTTAATATATATCTTTTAAATAATATAACATAGTGCAACAAAATTAAAGCTATTTAATATTATAAATAAATTCATATTAAATCAATAAATTAGACAAGAAATAATTTTTTTTCTTCCTCATTAATTTCTTATAAAAGAATGATTATGTCAATGCTTTAATTTTCAACTACATTTTCAGACGAGAGAAGACACGATTGCTTTTTGGTTTTATAATCTCCTTTCATTCCTTCCACCATCTTCCGGCATTAAAAATAAACTATGTTTGAACTATTTCCGTATAGGTTTAATATATGTTTTAGCTGGCATTAATACTTTATTTTTCTTATACAACAAGCCGATATCATAGAGTTATATAGTATTACAGGATATAACATGACAATAGTTTGAGAATGAAACAGTCCTTAGTTACCGCATATAGTAAAATTAATCATTTCTTCACAGTACATATGTTAATTAAAGGGTGTTTGTGATCTTTAGAAAAGAGCCGACAAAACAATTATTGAAATGATCACGACACCAATCTCGATTTACAAGCGTGCTATATGGAAACAAATGTTGGTTCTACATAAAATGTATATATTATTTGATGCAATCATAGCGAAATGCTATTCGCAAATCAGATCAACAACTTCAGTGGACGATAGTACTGACTATAGAAAATCACGTTTCATTTTTATAAAAAAAAATGCGCATCTCGGTATCAAGTGATACAAACAAAATATAATTAATGAACATTAGACTAATCTTTTATTAAATTGAACAACATACAAGATGAAAACACAAGAATATTGGAAACAAATAATTAACGACCACAATCATAAGAGCAAGCACAATCATAGACTTGTGGATTTCCTTCAACACATGTGCCATATCCATTTTGTGCTCCGTGACTCTGATAACATTATTTTCTACAATTTGACAAGTCGCACCGCTCGGGCTCAGAACAACTTGGCACCTTGTTGCCGCTTCCACTTTTGGAATCATAGTCTCAACTATAAATGAATTACCAAAAAAAAATTAAGAGGCTATTTTGTAGAATTAGCATGAAGACAATATTGTCAATAAGTATACATGATAATATAAATCAAACTTTAATATTGGACAACGACACAAAATTGTAGTTACTCTCTAATTGGCGAAAATTGTAAGAAAATATGATCTAACTTGTGGAAAATATGTTGTTTTTAATCCAAATAACAATAGGGAGTGACTTGGAGAAATTCATAAAGCATCGTAAGACTATATTTATTTTTGATTAAGTTGTACCTGAAGCAGCCACGAGAATGACAAGAACAATGACAATACAGAACTTGGTTATATTTGCTTTATCGTTAAAACTTGGCTCTTTCTTTCTCTTCAAATTAGAAAGAAAATGTTTACTTTTGTTGAAATAAATCTTCTCCGAGTGACTTTTATAGCTTCATTGTGCTATTTAATTGATCTTTACTCCATATTTGGTTAGTGACTATAGTAATTAGGTTAGAAAGATTACCAATGTTAATTGGGCTACCATAATTCAGTCTAATTATTAGAAAATCAAAAACATGTAGAAGGAATTCTCATGACTCTAATAGTACTGACTATAGAATTCTCACGACACCAATCTCGATTTACAAGCGTGCTATATGGAAACAAATATTGGTTCTACATAAAATTTAAATATTATTTGATGCAATCATAGTGTAATGCTATTCCCATATCAGATCAACAACTTCAGTCGACGATAGTACTGACTATAGAAAATTACATTTCATTTTTATAAAACAAAAATTGCACATCTCGGTATCAAATGACACCAACAAAATACAATTAATGAACATTATATTAATCTTTTATTGAATTGAACAAACATACAAGATGAAAACACACGAATATTGGAAACAAATAATTAACGACCACAATCATAAGAGCAAACACAAGCATAGACTTGTGGATTTCCTTCAACACAAGTGCCATATCCATTTTGTGCTCTGTGACTCTGATAACATTATTTTCTACAATTTGACAAGTCGAATCCACTCGGGCTCAGAACAACTTGACACCTTGTTGCCGCTTCTACTTTTGGAATCATAGTCTCAACTATAAATGAATTACCAAAAAAACAAGTAAGAAGCTATTATGTAGAATTAGCATGAAGACAATAGTGTCAATCTCGATTTACAAGCGTGCTATATGGAAACAAATATTGGTTCTACATAAAATTTATATATTATTTGATGCAATCATAGTGTAATGCTATTCCCATATCAGATCAACAACTTCAGTCGACGATAGTACTGACTATAGAAAATTGGACAACGACACAAAATTGTAGTGACTCCCTAATTGCCGAAAATTGTAAGAAAATTTCATCTAATTGTAGAAAATATGTTGTTTTTAATCCAAAGAACAATAGGGAGTGACTTGGAGAAATTCATAAAGCATCGCAAGACTATATTTATTTTTGATTAAGTAGTACCTGAAGCAGCCACGAGAATGACAAGAACAATGACAATAGAGAACTTGGTCATCTTTGCTTTATCGTTAAAACTTTGCTCTTTCTTTCTCCTCAAATTAGATAGAAAATGTTTACTTTTGTTGAAATAAATCTTCTCCGAGTGACTTTTATAGCTTCATTGTGCTATTTAATTCTTTACTCCATATTTGGTTAGTTACTATAATTCAGTAATTAGGTTAAAAAGATTGTTTCCAACGTTAATTGGGCTACCATAATTCAGTTTAATTATTAGAAAATTAAAAACATGTAGAAGGAATTCTCAAGACTCTGATATTTGGTTATTCTGTTAGTCAAAGCCAGTTGGGAAAAAAGGTAAATCAATATACTTTGTATAGTAACAATTGTTCTAAAATTGGGAGGACGGTTAGCTATTTCAACACCCACCATATTCAGTTATTATGAGAAGGAAAACAAAATTGTTCGAAAGAGTGATATGTGCGATCCAAAATTCATTTTGTTTAGGCATTTATTATTATGTGAAGGAAATGAAAGTTCTTTACTATTTTGCACACGTTGTGGTTTATATTTCCAACCAAATTATGTACGTATATTTTGTAGGAAAAATAGATTCTTTTTAATTATACGAAATAAATGTAGAGTTTTTTTTTTACTTTAGAGAGAATTTTCATTTAGTAATTTTGTATCATCTATACAAGACACAAACTTATGAACAATAAAATAATAACACGAATGAAACAGAGTGCAAATTTCAAAATATTAACAAACTTAAGCAACAAACAAAATGTCTACATAGTGCGCACAAAATTAAAGCGATTTAATATTATGAATAAATTCATATTAAATCCATAAATTAGACAAGAAATATTTTTTTTTCTTCCTCATTAATTTCTTACAAAAGCATGATTATCTGAATGCTTTAGTTTTCAACTACATCAGACGAGAGAAGACACGATTGCTTTTTGGTTTTATAATCTCCATTCATTCCTTCCACCATCTTCCGGCGTTAAAAATAAACTAGGTATGAACTATTTCCATATAAGTTTAATATCAGTTTTTGCTGTCATGAATACTTTATTTTTCTTATACAACAAGCCGATATCATAGAGTTAGATAGTATTATAGGATATAACATGACAATAGTTTGAGAATGAAACAGTCATTAGTTACCGCATATAGTAAAATTAATCATTTCTTCACAGCACATATGTTAATTAAAGGGTGTTTGTGATCTTTAGGAAAGAGCCGACAAAAACAATTATTGAAATGATCACGACACCAATCTCGATTTACAAGCGTTCTATATGGAAACAAATATTGGTTCTACATAAAATTTATATATTATTTGAAGCAATCATAATGAAATGTTATTCGCAAATCATATCAACAACTTCCGTCGACGATAGTACTGACTATAGAAAATCATATTTCATTTTTATAAAACAAAAAATGCACATCTCGGTATCAAATGACACAAACAAAATATAATTAATGAACATTACATTAATCTTTTATTGAATTGAACAACATACAAGATGAAAACACAAGAATATTGGAAACAAATAATTAACGACCACAATCATAAGAGCAAACACAAGCATAGACTTGTGGATTTTCTTCAACACAAGCACGTCGCAATGGTTCTAAACTGTCGTTGCAATCCGATTTGAAATCCGATTATCCCACTATAAGGTAACCGGACTTCTCTATAATTTGTGTTTTCGTTTTGTATGGTTGATTTGAATATGCGTGCATAATTTTATGTGTATTTGTGTGGATTAATCCGGCCTGTTTGAATGGTTGTTAAATTAAGCCAATTATAGAGAAGCGCGTCGATAAATAACCGGTTACTGAACTTTGTAGCTGACTCTGTTTTGTTATTTTGTTTTCATTTCTGTTGGCAACGTAGGTGGACGGGTCAAGGAAAGATGTGAAGATGCCTATATAATCACGCTCCGGATGGTAAAAATCTGGGGTGTGACTGATGTGTATTTTGGGTATAGAATTAAATGGTCTATTTCGTACACTATTGCTTTAAATTTATAAGAACCCTAAATACGCAAAGTAGATTGAATTGCAAGCGCACAATCTATCCTTGTAGTAATTATGGGTGTCGATCCAAAGACTAAAGCAGTTGTAATTTTTACTAGATTAATTAATCCTAAATTAATTGCAAATAAATAAATGGGGGGGTTTTGTTGCAAATCTAACAATTGTTGGGTTCAATACCCGAGAGGAGTTGGTTTGTAACAAAAACTAAATTAATATCAAAATAAGAAAATAAGATTGTGAACAAGTTAACGAAGTCTAGGGGCATTTGGTCTACAATCCCTTGGTTAATTCAACACTTGGTTCATTCTCTTGATTCATGCTTTGTTTTGATGGGAGTTCCAACTAGGTTGGCTTATTTCTACTTATAATCAATACTTTTCATGTTTCAAGCCTATCATATTAATTTACCTTGTCTTAGGGCTGTCACTACCTAATAGGGTTATTTAATTGAAGGCTAAATACTCCACTAATTCATATCGATCACTAAATATACTCTAAGTATCCCGATTGCGAAGTACTCCTAAATTGGTTTTCCACAACTTTCCATGTCTAACTTTTAGTTCTTATGATCAGGGGTAGACTCGATTTGGGCCATCTAATCTATTATCCCTATGATTATTTGTGTACAAGACTCAGTTTTATCAATTGCTTAAACACCTTTGAAGACAAGAGGGCTGTCACTATCTCCGCAAGGTGTGGTTTCAAAAACACAAATCATGCATAACTCACAAATATATATAATAAGAACTAAACAGCAATTCATAGCAATCATCATACAAGAAAATATTCCAAGGAAGAAAATCAACTCAAGTTCATGCTTACAAACTAGACCCCTAGAGAGGAGATTAGCCTCTCATGGGTGCAATAACAAAAACATCCATGAAAAAGAACAAGTAAACAAGTAAACAAGCAATTAAAATGAGTAAATAACAAAGAGAAATAGAATACACCAGTTCCCAAGCTATGCCTCAGTTCTTCCTTGCAAAGTCTCCTTGTAAGTCGCCAAATCTGCTTTGTCGCCTTGAATTCACTTGAGAACAATGAGAGAATGAAGTTAGGGTTTGAGAGAGAAGAGAGATGTAATGGAATGTGGCTTGGTTTCAATCCTCCAAAGGGGAGATATCTTCTCTTGCTGTCCACTCTTTCCAACAAGCCTTTATTTGTCCAAATCGAGTTCGTATGACCAAGATATGGACAAAATACGATCGATGTGCAGTCAACATATTTTTGTGCGGCCAGGAGTGCGGTCAGGGGTGGGGGCACAAAATTGTTGTGTTTGAGAAATCTTTTTTTGAGCGGCCTAGGGAGGCCGCACGTATGGCCGCATTTTCCCACTGACTCGTCTAAAATCCTTCTTTTGTGTTGTGCTACCAGGTGTGCGTGCCAAGGGGGCCGCACCAATCAAAATGTGATCAATTGAGGGGTTGTGCGGCCTAGGGAGGCCGCATGTCAGGCCGCACAGAGGCTCTGAGTTGCAATTTCTTCAGTAGGATCGATATTGGGACTTCAAGGGTAGTTGTGCGGCCGCACATAGTGCCCCAGAGACCGCACAATAGGTGTAAAAGCTCCAAAACTGTAATCAAAACAAACTAGAAGCAATAACTTGGTTCTTTGGCATGATTCTATTTAAATTAAGCTAGAATGCAAGGGAATTGGTTATGAAATTGAAGTAAAATCCGTGTTAAAAGTATATATAATTTTGGCTTATCAAAATCCCCAAAGCTTAAACCTTGCTTGTCCTCAAGCAAAATCCAAACTTAGGTGTCGAGTCAATCTCAAATTCTAACCACAATTTCTAATTTAAAACTAAATACGGAAAATTTATATGATCTTGCTATTGTTAAAGACTTCTCAAATCCTTTTGCAAATTAATTGCACTTTCTTGATCAATTCTAATTAACCCCACAATTCAATCAATCAAATTTCATATTTTGAAGATGTCTCAATATTTGTAAAAACTAATTAATTGGATTTGTCAATATTTCATTTATCTTTCAAAAGCATGCCCTCATTTGATGGTGATTTTCTTTTTGCCCCCCAAGCTTGGAACAAGCTTGGGCTAGAAAGTTGAGAACTTCGTGTGTTGATATCATGCAAAATTCTATTTTATTTTGTTGCTAATTTAATGACACAATTGGCTTTATCCTTATTACAAAATCGGTTAGTTATAAGTAGATGAACCATACCCAACCGCTCTAATTCAAAAGTGCTATTGCATGCTCTTAGTTCAACACTTTCATGACATAACTCTACACTTGCGATGCAAACCTAGTCATTTTATCGCGCAAACTAGCGGAGCAAAGTGTTAAGGACTCATTGCCATAAGTACGTCATGATGCTGTAACATAGGCAAACAGAATCCAAATTTTCATTTCAAAAAATTTCAATTTAAATTTCTTTCAACAATTTTTTTTTTTTTTTTGCAAAATAATATGATGAATACACACATCCAAGAGTATTATTTCATACCTATGGATATCTCAATTCTTCTATCATTTAAAAATCCCAAATTTCCAATTTAAAAGGCAAACTTTGGTTTCCAAATGCTTTTTCGATAAAATCCAATTGTTTTATTTTTTCAAAGTTTCAAAACATCTCATCCTATGCAATTCATTGATCAAATATGGGTTTGTTTCAATTTATCCAAAATCATCCAAATTATAAACAAAAAATTTCAAACAAGTCCTTAATTCAAGCAATCACGAAAATTTTCCTCCCAAAAATGCAATTTTCAAAAATAAATATGACCTAAATGCAAATACAATTTTCTTCTATTCCACCCCCCCCCAAGCTTGAATTGAGCATTGTCCTCAATGCACAAATTCATACAAGAAAAAGTAAATAGAAGAAAATATGGAACTTACAAGACATGGAGTGGTGGGAGAGGTGAAGGCGCATGATTGTTTGGGTGGAAGATCGGCGAGGGCAAGTGCCTCCTTTTCGCCGATGGGTTCCATGTGGTAAGATTGCTTATGCCTATTAGAACAACTGACGTAGAGGCGTGGAGACGTCGGTTGAGAAGTTGCCAAACAATGAAGAGGAAAGGTGGAGTAGCGATAATGAGGAGAGGAGAGGATATAGTGGCAACCTTCTTGATCATCGTGTTGACCTGAAAGATGGGTAAACAGAGATAATGCGGGGCCACGGTACCAATGTGCGACCCAAAATGAGATAAAATAAATTTAAAAAGATAAAAATTTAGTTTATGTGTAAACAGGGGGTTGGTGCGGCCAGAGTTGCGTGCAGAGAGGGCCGCACAAAATTCGTTCAAGATAATTTGGCCAATTTAGAGTAGACATGCGGCCAAAGGTGCGGGTAGGAGAGGCCGCATAACCAAATCACAAAAACAGGGGCACTGTGAGATCTTAGGTGCGGCCAGAAGGGGGTTGCACAAACTGAATTGGAGATTAAAGATTTGGTCAGTGCATAGTTGGTGCGTGTAGAGTAGGCCGCACCAGTGGTCGCACAAACAAAATTTTTGAAAAAAGAAAAAGAAAAATTTAAAATAAAATATAAAGGAAAGTCCTATCTAAAATTAAAAAAATGTAATAAAATAAAGTTAATTTTTCAAAGAAAAACGAAAACAAATTTTTGATCTTGGGTTGCCTCCCAAGAAGCGCTTTAGGTCCTAGCTCGACCCTTTTTTCAAATTATGACGAGGTTTTGAACGGAGATGATTTCTCCACTTCTTGCTTCTTTTGAGAATATCTTTGGCCTCAAACTTCTTCTTCCTCCTTTTCTTGTAATTTTTTATCTTATTAATGTATTTTTCTATCGAGTACCAAGTTGAGCTCATCTTGTTGGATTCTCGTGCCTTGTTGGTTTCAGATGTTGCCACCGACTTTCCTTGTGAAGATCCTTTATCCATCTGCAAAATCTCTACCATGTGCACTAAATTTTTATTAGTAGAAGGGGTATTTGGTTGGGTGTAACAAAAAGTTTCTTTCATCCTACCCATGGAAAAAGAAGTTCCCCCCTCTTTGACCTTATTGCTTGCATCCACCGTTGCTAAAATGGTTTGACCTAAAAGGTCATTTGATTGATCACAATTGTCATTTTCATGCACAACAAAATCAGTAGGGATCTTAATTTTCTCATTTTTGAAAATCACATTTTCTAAAACACCAAGCGGAGATTGTATTGAACCATCGACTAGAATTAATTTTGTATTGGTCGACTCAAAATCTCCAGACTCAATTTGGTCAAATATTTATTTAGACATGAGACTTGCATTTTCCTTTTGATCACGCATTGTCTTTTTAATCTTTGTAGTGCCTATTGAGGAAGGAATTGAGATGTCATTAAAATTTTCTAATTTTGGAGGTAAATCGTTTAAAAAAATTTCACTACTTTTCTCACTTATGTTGGTCAAATTTTCTCCTAAAGATCCTGACAAATTTGGCATTTGAACTATTTCTTCAATTTTTCGTTGTCTTTCTTGGTTTGCAAAATTGCCAATTTGATCATTTGAATTTGATTCAACAAAATATTGAGAAGAGGAAATAGATTTGAGAGTAGAGATATACTTTTCCCTTTTTTGAGGTGGGATATACCTTTCTATTCTTGGAGATTCGCTTTTCTTCGTGAGAGATTTACCTTCCTCGTTTGGCATTTTCTCGAATTCTTGGCTTCTTGGAGATTCACCTTCCATCTTTGGAGATTCTTGCTCAAATTTCTCGACTTGTCCATTTTGCTCTTCTTGCACAATTTCATCTTCAATCAACACTGTATTGTCGTGCTCCCTATGGTTGTTTTCTGGCTTGAACATGAGATCATCATGATGGCGTAGTGATTGTTGGAGATGTTGTGCAATTGAATTTTCCATCATTTGGATTGTGGTAGACTCCATTTTGGCATTCAATGCTCTCAAAGATTTTATCACCCTATTATTTTCAGTTAGAAATTCTCTTGTCGAAGATTTTAGGGTTTCTACCATTTGTTCCATTCGTGATATTTGAGGTGAATTTTGGTCATGCCAATTTTGGTATGGGTTTCCATATTCTTGGTCATAAAAATTTGGGCAGTCTCTCCAATCGAAATTGTACGTGTTTGAAAAATGATTGTTTTGGTATTGGGAATTATGCCATTCATAATTGTGAAATTGCGCCATCTGTCCTTCTTTCTCCTGTTGCATGTTCATGAGTTGGTTTTGCATGGCTTCTAACTTGGCTTGTAAAGTGGCGACCTCATCAACCTTCACGGCCCCCACATTTGTGTCTCCTCTTTTGACTAACCAGTCACGCTCGCTTATGCCCATCTCTTCAATTATCGTCATCGCCTCTATGACATCCTTGTTCATGATATTCCCACCTGCAGCTGTATTTAATAGAGATTTAGTTGCATAACAACAACCTCCATAGAAAAATTGAAACAACAACAGCTTATTTAAACCATGGTGAGGACATAAACGCAAAAGTTCTTGCCATCTATCCCAGGCCTTGGCAAGTGACTCATCTTCACCTTGTTTGAAGGTGGTGATTTGGACTCTAAAATGATGGGTCTTAGATGGTGGAAAGTACTTATCCAAAAATAACTTTTGCAATCTATTCCAATTAGTTATGGACCTATGGTTTACCAATCTTAACCAACACCTAGCTTGGTCCTTAAGATAGAGATGAAAACATTTTAATTTAAGGGCATCTAAAGTGGGTCCAACTGGTGCAAAAGTGGCACAATGTTCTTCAAACAATGCTAAGTGTTGATATGGGTCCTCATTTAAAGCCCCACTGAATTGGTTTTGCCCTAACAAGTGAATTAAGATTGGTTTAAGATGGGAATTATCTCCTCCTTGTGCAATATAACCAAATTGTTTTCCTGTATCTATTTGATTAACAAACTCCCTGATTGATCGTTGATTGTCCAGATTCTCGGGTAGAGGTTGGTCATTCGCACAATGAGGTGGTTGATTATTATTGCGTAGAGGCGGAGTGCTGGCACATTGTTCATCGAGTGCTAGGTCGTCATTGAGGTTGATGCGTGTTGTCTCGTCATCCATTCCATCCGTAGGCATCCCAAGTTGATCGGTGGCGGCCATTGGTGGATCTTCCTCTTTGAAAACATACTGCGGAGTTGGTTGAGAAGCATTTGGAATGTTCTTTTGGCTCCGACTCCTAGTCCTGAGCGTAAGATCCTGCAAGAAAGAGAGAAAAATAATGAATTTCAAAACAAGAAAATAAAACAAAAATAAAAGAAACATCTAAAATGAATGTCTATTATTGGCTTCAACAAATTGAATATGAAACAACAAAATAAAAATAAGAAAAGGAAAATATTTTTCTGATTTTTTTTTTTTGATGTAAAATTTGGGAAAGAAATATTTAGTTTGATTTTTGGATAGAAATAAAACTAATGAAAGGGATTAACAAAGGAATAAAAATAAAGAAAGGAAATTTTTGGGTTTTCCAAAAAAAGAAGAAGGAAATTTAGGAAATTTAGATATAAACCTAAAGTAAAAATTCAAATTTATTTATCACAAACAAAAAAGGAAGAAAAAATAATAATAAAGTGAGAATCAAACCTTACAATAAAACTGAAAATAAAAGAAAAAAAAATTTAGAATTAATTTCAAAAATAAAAACTACAATTAGCCGTTAGTCCCCGGCAACAACGCCAAAAGCTTGATATGTATTTTGGATATAGAATTAAATGGTCTATTTCGTACACTATTGCTATAAATTTATAAGAACCCTAAATACGCAAAGTAGATTGAATTGCAAGCACACAATCTATCATTGTAGTAATTATGGGTGTCGATCTAAAGACTAAGGCAATTGTAATTTTTACTAAATTAATTAATCTTAAATTAATTGCAAATAAGTAAATGAGGGGGTTTTGTTGCAAATCTAACAATTGTTGGGTTCAATACCTGAGAGGAGTTGGTTTGTAACAAAAACTAAATTAATATCAAAATAAGAAAATAAGATTGTGAACAAGTTAACGAAGTCTAGGGACATTTGGTCTATAATCTCTTGGTTAATTCAACACTTGGTTCATTCTCTTGATTCATGCTTTGTTTTGATGGAAGTTCCAACTAGGTTGGCCTATTTCTACTTAGAATCAATACTTTTCATGTTTCAAGTCTATCATATTAATTTACCTCGTCTTAGGCCTATCACTACCTAATAGGGTTATTTAATTCAAGGCTAAATACTCCACTAATTCATATCGATCACTAAATATACTCTAAGTACCCCGATTGCGAAGTACTCCTAAATTGGTTTCCCACAACTTTTCATGTCCAACCTTTAGTTCTTATGATCAGGGGTAGACTCGATTTGGGTCATCTAATCTATTATCCCTAAGATTATTTGTGTGCAAGACTCAGTTCTTATTAATCCCTAAGATTATTTGAAGACAAGAGGGCTGTCACTACCTCTGCAAGGTGTGGTTTCAAAAACACAAATCATGCATAACTCACAAATATATATAATAAGAACTAAACATCAATTCATAGCAATCATCATACAAGAAAATATTCCAAGTAAGAAAATCAACTCAAGTTCATGCTTACAAACTAGACCCCTAGAGTGGAGATTAGTCTCTCATGGGTGCAATAATAAAAACATCCATGAAAAAGAACAAGTAAACAAGCAATTAAAATGAGTAAATAACAAAGAGAAATAAAATACACCAGTTCCCAAGCTATGCCTCAGTTCTTCCTTGCAAAGTCTCCTTGTAAGTCGCCAAATCCGTTTCGTTGCCTTGAATTCACTTGAGAACAATGAGAGAATGAAGTTAGGGTTTGAGAGAGAAGAGAGATGTAATGGAAGGTGGCTTGGTTTCAATCCCCCAAAGAGGAGATATCTTCTCTTGCTGTCCACTCTTTAATTTATAACAATTTGTGACTTAGAGAGCAAGCAAACAAGGTTGAAAAGTGAATCCGATGAAGATACGGTCAAGTTTTGGCAATAAATCGCATTGATGTGGCCAAGTGTGGCCACACAAACCTAATATTCTGCCATGTCCACGTTTTGGACCTTACATGGAAGTTATCTTGGCTTGGGAGGCACACTACGGCAATGAGGAAGTGAATCAAGCGAGATCTCGTGAGATATGGCAATGAATTACAACTGATGCTTTACTAAAAAGATTGGTGCGACTTGTGCATTCCAAATTATGATTTCTAACCTTCATTAGAGTTGTAGATCTTGTTTTCCTCTTTCCAACGAGCCTTTATTTGTCCAAATCCGAGTTCGTATGACCAAGATATGGACAAAATACGATCGATGTGCAGTCAACATATTTTTGTGCGGCCCGGAGTGCGGCCAGGGGTGGGGGCACAAAATTGCTACGTTTGAGAAATCTTATTTTGTGCGGCCTAGAGAGGCCGCACGTATGGCCGCATTTTCCCATTGACTTGTCTAAAATCCTTCTTTTGTGTTGTGCTACCAGGTGTGCGTGCCAAGGGGGCCGCACCAATCAAAATGTGATCAATTGAGGGGTTGTGCGGCCTAGGGAGGCCGCACGTCAGGCCGCACAAAGGCTGTGAGTTGTAATTTCTTCAGTAGGATCGATATTGGGACTTCAAGGGTAGTTGAGCAGCCGCACATAGTGCCCCAGAGACCGCACAATAGGTGTAAAAGCTCCAAAACTGTAATCAAAACAAACTAGAAGCAATAACTTGGTTCTTTGGCATGATTCTATTTAAATTAAGCTAGAATGCAAGGGAATTGGTTATGAAATTGAAGTAAAACCCGTGTTAAAAGTATATATAATTTTGGCTTATCAGTGACATATGGTATCAGAGCATTCGTTCCTCGGACTGTGTTTGGGTCCAAGTTTCATTTGTTATCTAAAACCAATCTGACTTTTGATCTGCCTTATTTTTGTGATCAATCTGGAAAATTTAATTAATTCCGTCTGACTACATGCTGTTTCCATAAAATACATATATATATATATTTTTTTAAATCTTATTTGAACTCCATCCGATTTAATTGCACCAGAATTATTTTCTATATAAATTGATTAATTTGATTTTGTCTAATATGCTTTGATTTCCTCCACCAATTTTTGCATGCCAAACAGTTTATTCCTCTTCGAATTAGCATACATAAGATATTACAATAAATTAATTTTATTATTGATCGAATTGCATCTTTCACTGACAACTTCAAATTATTCTCACTCTTAATCTTATGTGTAATTTGTTTCTTTACCAACCCAACATGTCTTTAGTTGCATTTCACTGTTGATTCTGTCAAGTGAAATCCGATATATCAATAACTAATTACTTAAAAAATTATTTATTACTGATCAAACCAATCTGTCTAACTTGATCTCGTTAATATGTTATAAGTACTCCATTTGATTTATTCTTGAAAATATTTTTAAAATTTATCAGAGTTGTGCAACGGAAGCATAATGCACTTATTTAGAATTTTATGTTTGAATTTTGAGAACAAAATTCGTTTTGAAGGAGGGAAGAATGTAACATCCCGAAAATTTGAGCAATCATTATTTATACATACAAAACTTATTCATAATATAATAAAACTTATAAATATTTTGGTAATATTTCATAGAAATATAAATATGATATATAAATTATTTAAAATAGATTGAAACGAATTAGAAATTTAAAATTTATTTTTTTTATGTATGTTTTATGAAGTTAAAGATTAATATAAGAATTCTAATATCTAATTAAGTCATTTCACCAAATTTCTTAGTATAACCGTTAATTAAAAACAAAATTTGAAGAGGCGCCAAAAAGGCACTGTTTCAGAGCAGTTTTAAATCATGATTAATGCACCTCTCCTATTAACGCACCATTTCATTTACTTTCATTATATATACATATTAAAACATCATAATTGATAGGCTTGTTTTTTTTACATCCGAGACACATCCATTCTCTCTCAGTTTGATATCCGAGAAAAAAAAAATGAAACAGATGGAAAATAGAAGAAACATTTTGCTAAGTTTGAACATCAATTGTCAATGTCCGATTTGAATTCCGACTATGTCGCAATGGTTCTAAACTGTCGTCGCAATCCGATTTGAAATCCGAATATCCCACTATAAGATAACCGGACTTCTCTATAATTTGCGTTTTCGTTTTGTATGGTTGATTTGAATATGGGTATTGCATATTGAATTATGATGGCATATTTAATGGGATAGCGGGTCTGAGGTTGAAATTTGATATGTGATTGTAGCCTCCCGTTGTTGGATGGATTTCCCAGCGGGTTGGCGGCCTTCCAGTGTTGGATGGATTTCCCACGGATTGGCGGTTTTGTGGAATTGTGTTATGTGAAAGTTGGGAATCGCCTGTGTGATGGGATTCCAACTGTGTGAATATGATGTGACTTGTTTTACGGACAACCTAAACCGACGTGCTATCCTGGTTAAATATGCCTGCATAATTTTATGTGTATTTGTGTGGATTAATCCGGCCTGTTTGAATGGTTATTAAATTAAGCCAATTATAAAGAAGCGCGCCGATAAATAACCGGTTACTGAGCTTTGTAGCTGACTCCGTTTTGTTATTTTGTTTACATTTCTGTTGGCGACGTAGGTTGACGGACCAAGGAAAGATGTGAAGATGCTTATATAATCACGCTCCGGATGGTAAAAATCTGGGGTGTGACATATATGGAAACAAATATTGGTTCTACAAGAAATTTATATATTATTTGATGCAATCATAGTGTAATGCTATTCCCATATCAGATCAACAACTTCAGTCGACGATAGTACTGACTATAGAAAATTACATTTCATTTTTATAAAACAAAAATTGCACATCTCGGTATCAAATGACACCAACAAAATACAATTAATGAACATTATATTAATCTTTTATTGAATTGAACAAACATACAAGATGAAAACACACGAATATTGGAAACAAATAATTAACGACCACAATCATAAGAGCAAACACAAGCATACACTTGTGGATTTCCTTCAACACAAGTGCCACATCCATTTTGTGCTCCGTGACTCTGATAACATTGTTTTCTACAATTTGACAAATCGCATCCTCTCGGGCTCAGAACAACTTGACACCTTGTTGCCGCTTCTACTTTTGGAATCATAGTCTCAACTATAAATGAATTACCAAAAAAACAAGTAAGAAGCTATTATGTAGAATCAGCATGAAGACAATGGTGTCAATAAGTATACATGATAATATAAATCAAACTTAAATATTGGACAACAACACAAAATTGTAGTTACTCTCTAATTGGTGAAAATTGTAAGAAAATTTGATTTAACTTGTAGAAATATGTTGTTTTTAATCCAAAGAATAATTGGGAGTGACTTGGAGAAATTCATAAAGCATTGCAAGATTATATTTCATTTTGTTTAAGTAATACCTGAAGTAGCCACGAGAATGACAAAAATAATGACAATACAGAACTTGGTCATATTCGATTTATCCTTAAAACTTGGCTCTTTCTTTCTCTTCAAATTAGATAGAAAATGTTTTCTTTTGCTGAAATGAATCGGCTCCGAGTGACTTTTATAGCTTCATTGTGTTGTTTAATTCTTTACTCCCTATTTCGTTAGTTACTATAAGTCAGTAATTAGGTTAGAAAGATTGTTTCCAACATTAATTGGGCTACTATAATTCAGTTTAATTATTAGAAAATCAAAAACATGTAGAAGGAATCCTCAAGGCTCTGATATTTAGTTGTTCTGTTACTCAAAGCAAGTTGGCAAAAAAGATAAATCAGTATAATTTGTCTAGCAATAATTGTTCTAAAATTGGGAGGAGAGTTAGCTATTTCAACACCCACCATATTCAGTTATAATGAGAAGGAAAACAAAATTGTTCGAAAGTGTGCGATCCAAAATGCATATTGTATAGGCATTGGTTATTATGTGAAGGAAATGAAAGTTTTTTTACTATTTTTCTCACGTTGTGGTTTATATTTCCAACCAAATTGTGTACCCATATTTCGTAGGAAAAATAGATTGTTTTTAATTATTCGAAATAAATGCAGAGTTTTTTTTTTTTACTTTAGAGAGAATTTTCATTTAGTAATTTTGTATCGTCTATACAAGACACAAACTTATGAACATTACAATAATAACACGAATGAAACAAAGGGCAAAATTCAAAAGATTAACAAACTTAAGCTATAAACAAAATGTCTAAATGTAGATAACAAAATTTGGAATATTATGTTAATATATATCTCCTAAATAATATAACATCGTGCTACAAAATTAAAGCGATTTCATATTAAATCAATAAATTAGACATGAAATAATATTTTTTTTCTTCCTCATTAATTCCTAACAAAAGCATCATTATTACAATGCTTTAATTTCCAAATATATTTTCAGACGGGAGAAGACACGATTGCATTTTGGTTTTATAATCTCCTTTCATTCCTTCCACCATCTTGCGGTGTTAAAAATAAACTAGGTTTAAACTATTTCTGTATAGGTTTAATATCAGTTTTTGCTAGCATGAATACTTTAGTTTTCTTATACAACAAGCCGATATCATCGAGTTATATATTGTTACAGGATATAACATGACAATAGTTTGAGGATGAAACACTCATTGGTTACCATATATAGTAAAATTAATCATTTCTTTACAATCCATATGTTAATTAAAGGGTGTTTGTTATCTTCAGAAAAGAGCCATAAAAAATAATTATTGAAATTATCACCACACCAATCTCTATTTACAAGCGTATTATATGGAAACAAATATTGGTTATACAAGAAATTTATATATTATTTGATGCGATCATAGTGAAATGCTACTAGCAAATCAGATGAACAGCTTCAGTCGACGATAGTACTCACCATAGAAAATTACGTTACATTTTTATAAAACAAAAAATGCACATCACGGTATCAAATGACACCAACAAAATACAATTAATGAACATTATATTAATCTTTTATTGAATTGAACAACATACAAGATGAAAACACACGAATATTGGAAACAAATAATTAACGACCACAATCATAAGAGCAAACACAAGCATAGACTTGTGGATTTCCTTCAACACAAGTGCCATATCCATTTTGTGCTCCGTGACTCTGATAACATTGTTTTCTACAATTTGACAAGTCACATCTGCTCGGGCTCAGAACAACTTGACACCTTGTTGCCGCTTCTACTTTTGGAATCATAGTCTCAACTATAAATGAATTACCAAAAAAACAAGTAAGAAGCTATTATGTAGAATCAGCATGAAGACAATAGTGTCAATAATTATACATGATAATATAAATCAAACTTAAATATTGGACAACGACACAAAATTGTAGTTACTCTCTAATTGGTGAAAATTGGAAGAAAATTTGATCTAACTTGTAGAAAATATGTTGTTTTTAATCCAAAGAATAATTGGGAGTGACTTGGAGAAATTCATAAAGCATTGCAAGACTATATTTGTTTTTATTTAAGTAATACCTGAAGCAGTCACGAGAATGACAAAAACAATGACAATACAGAACTTGGTCATATTTGATTTATCCGTAGAACTTGGCTCTTTCTTTCTCTTCAAATTAGATAGAAAATGTTTGCTTTTGCTGAAATGAATAGGCTCCGAGTGACTTTTATAGCTTCATTGTGCTGTTTAATTCTTTACTCCATATTTGGTTAGTTACTATAAGTCAGTAATTAGGTTAGAAAAATTGTATCCAACATTAATTGGGCTACCATAATTCAGTTTAATTATTAGAAAATCAAAAACATATAGAAGGAATCCTCAAAGCTCTGATATTTAGTAATTCTGTTAGTCAAAGCCAGTTGACAAAAAAGGTAAATAAGTATAATTTGTATAGCAATAATTGTTCTAAAATTGGGAGGAGAGTTAGCTATTTCAACACCCACCCACCATATTCAGTTATAATGAGAAGGAAAACAAAATTGTTCGAAAGTGTGCAATCCAAAATGCATTTTGTTTATGCATTGGTTATTATGGGAAGGAAATGAAAGTTTTTTACTATTTTTCTCACGTTGTGGTTTATATTTCCAACCAAATTGTGTACCCATATTTAGTAGGAAAAATAGATTGTTTTTCATTATCCGAAATATATGTAGAGTTTTTTTTTTAGTTTAGAGAGAATTATGATTTAGTAATTTTGTATCGTCTATACAAGACACAAACTTATGAACAATAAAATAATTACACGAATGAAACAGAGTGCAAAATTCAAAAGATTAACAAACTTAAGCTATAAACAAAATGTCTAAATGTAGATAACAAAATTTGGAATATTATGTTAATATATATCATCTAAATAATATAACATCGTGCTACAAAATTAAAGCGATTTCATATTAAATCAATAAATTAGACATGAAATAATATTTTTTTTCTTACTCAATAATTCCTAACAAAAGCATCATTATTACAATGTTTTAATTTCCAAATATATTTTCAGACGGGAGAAGACACGATTGCATTTTGGTTTTATAATCTCCTTTCATTCCTTCCACCATCTTGCGGCGTTAAAAATAAACAAGGTTTAAACTATTTCTGTATAGGTTTAATATCAGTTTTTGCTAGCATGAATACTTTAGTTTTCTTATACAACAAGCCGATATCATCGAGTTATATATTATTACAGGATATAACATGACAATAGTTTGAGGATGAAACACTAGCTCATTGGTTACCATATATAGTAAAATTAATCATTTTTTTCCAATACATATGTTAATTAAAGGGTGTTTGTAATCTTCAGAAAAGAGCCATAAAAAATAATTATTGAAATTATCACGACACCAATCTCTATTTACAAGCGTATTATATGGAAACAAATATTGGTTATACAAGAAATTTATATTTATTTGATGCGATCATAGTGAAATGCTACTAGCAAATCAGATGAACAGCTTCAGTCGACGATAGTACTCACCATAGAAAATTACGTTACATTTTTATAAAACAAAAAATGCACATCTCGGTATCAAATGACACCAACAAAATACAATTAAAGAACATTATATTAATCTTTTATTGAATTGAACAACATACAAGATGAAAACACACGAATATTGGAAACAAATAATTAACGACCACAATCATAAGAGCAAACACAAGCATAGACTTGTGGATTTCCTTCAACACAAGTGCCATATCCATTTTGTGCCCTGTGACTCTGATAACATTGTTTTCTACAATTTGACAAGTCGCATCCGCTCGGTCTCATAACAACTTGGCACCTTGTTGCCGCTTCTACTTTTGGAATCATAGTCTCAACTATAAATGAATTACCACAAAGAAAGTAAGAAGATATTATGTAGAATCAGCATGAAGACAATGGTGTCAATAAGTATACATAATAATATAAATCAAACTTAAATATTGGACAACGACACAAAATGGTAGTTACTCTCTAATTGGTGAAAATTGTAAGAAAATTTGATCTAACTTATAGAAAATATGTCGTTTTTAATCCAAAGAACCATAGGGAGTGACTTGTAGAATTTCATAAAGCATCGCAAGACTATATTTATTTTTGTTTAAGTAGTACCTGAAGCAGCAACGAGGATAACAAGAACATTGACAATAGAGAACTTGGCCATCTTTGATTTATCCTTAAAACTTTGCTCTTTCTTTCTCTTCAAATTAGATAGAAAATGTTTGCTTTTGCTGAAATGAATCGGCTCCGAGTGACTTTTATAGCTTCATTGTGTTGTTTAATTCTTTACTCCATATTTGGTTAGTTACTATAAGTCAGTAATTAGGTTAGAAAGATTGTTTCCAACATTAATTGGGCTACCATAATTCAGTTTAATTATTAGAAAATCAAAAACAAGTAGAAGGAATCCTCAAGGCTCTGATATTTAGTAATTCTGTTAGTCAAAGCCAGTTGGCAAACAAAGGTAAATAAGTAGAATTTGTATAGCAATAATTGTTCTAAAATTGGGAGGAGAGTTAGCTATTTCAACACCCACCATATTCAGTTATAATGAGAAGGAAAATAAAATTGTTCGAAAGTGTGCGATCCAAAATGCATTTTGTTTAGGCATTGGTTATTATTGGAAGGAAATGAAAGTTTTTTTACTATTTTTCTCACGTTGTGGTTTATATTTCCAACCAAATTGTGTACCCATATTTCGTAGGAAAAATAGATTGTTTTTCATTATCCGAAATAAATGTATAGTTTTTTTTTTACTTTAGAGAGAATTTTCATTTAGTAATTTTGTATCGTCTATACAAGACACAAACTTATGAACAATAAAATAATAACACGAATGAAACAGAGTGCAAAATTCAAAAGATTAACAAACTTAAGCTATAAACAAAATGTCTAAATGTAGATAACAAAATTTGCAATATTATGTTAATATATATCTTCTAAATAATATAACATCATGCTACAAAATTAAATTAATTTAATATTATAAATAAATTCAAATTAAATCAATAAATTAGACATGAAATAATATTTTTTTCTTCCTCATTAATTCCTAACAAAAGCATCATTATTACAATGCTATAATTTCCAAATATATTTTCAGACGGGAGAAGACACGGTTGCATTTTGGTTTTATAATCTCCTTTCATTCCTTCCACCATCTTGCGGCATTAAAAATAAACTAGGTTTAAACTATTTCTATATAGGTTTAATATCAGTTTTTGCTAGCATGAATACTTTATTTTTCTTATACAACAAGCCGATATCACCGAGTTATATATTATTACAGGATATAACATGACAATAGTTTGAGGATGAAACACTCATTGGTTACCACATATAGTAAAATTAATCATTTCTTCACAATACATATGTTAATTAAAGAGTGTCTGTTATCTTCATAAAAGTGCTATAAAAAACAATTGTTGAAATTATCAAGACACCAATCTCTATTTACAAGCGTATTATATGAAAGCAAATATTTGTTCTACATGAAATTTATATATTATTTGATGCGATCATAGTGAAATTCTATCCGCAAATCAGATCAACAACTTCAGTCGACGATAGTACTGACTATAGAAAATTACGTTACATTTTTATAAAACAAAAATGCACATCTCGGTATCAAATGACACAGAAAATACAATTAATGAACATTATATTCATCTTTTATTGAATTAAACAACAAACAAGATGAAAACACAAGAATATTGGAAACGAATAATTAACGACCACAATCATTGGAGCAAACACAAGCATAGACTTGTGGATTTCCTTCAACACAAGTGCCATATCCATTTTGTGCCCTGTGACTCTGATAACATTGTTTTCTACAATTTGACAAGTCGCATCCGCTCGGGCTCATAACAACTTGGCACCTTGTTGCCGCTTCTACTTTTGGAATCATAGTCTCAACTATAAATGAATTACCAAAAAAAAAAAAAAAACAACTAAGAAGCTATTATATAGAATCAGGATGAAGACAATAGTGTCAATAAGTATACATAATAATATAAATCAAATTAAATATTTGACAACGACACAAAATTGTAGTTACTCTCTAATTGGTGAAAATTGTAAGAAAATTTGATCTAACTTGTAGAAAATATGTTTTTTTAATCCAAAGAACGATTGGGAGTGACTTGGAGAAATTCATAAAGCATTGTCAGATTATATTTATTTTTGTTTAAGTAATACCTGAAGCAGCCACGAGAATGACCAGAACAATGACAATAGAGAACTTGGTCATCTTTGATTTATCCTTAAAACTTGGGTCTTTCTATCTCCTCAAATTAGATAGAAAATGCTTGCTTTTGCTGAAATGAATCGTCTTCGAGTGACTTTTATAGCTTCATTGTGTTGTTTAATTCTTTACTCCATATTTGGTTAGTTACTATAATTCAATAATTAGGTTAGAAAGATTGTTTCCAACGATATGTGGGTTACCATAATTCAGTTTAATCATTAGAAAATAAAAAACATGTAGAAGGAATCCTCAAGGCTCTGATATTTAGTTATTCTGTTAGTCAAAGCTAGTTGGGAAAAAAGGTAAATCAGTATAATTTGTATAGCAACAATTGTTCTAACATTGGGAGGAGGGTTAGCTATTTCAACACCCACCATATTCAGTTATAATGAGAAGGAAAACAAAATTGTTTGAAAGAGTGATATGTGCGATCCAAAATGCATTTTGTTTAGGCATTGTGTCACACCCCGCGGCCATAAATAGTGACAGAGCCCCGCCGTAAACATACAACACCGCGTATGCTTACAAGGCCATTTAAAATTCATTCATCACATCAAAATAAAGACATACAACAAGTTTATATACAATAGTCCAGGTACAAAGTGTCTGGTAAAGGTAGAACATACACAAGGTATCTCGTAGGGATACCGACCAAAAGGTATGACATAGAGAACTATACAACAAAAACATATATATACATCTCTAGTCAAATAACCAAGATAACAACTACGGTAGTGGGTTGCTATCTATCAAGGCCTACTACTCGCGTGCCTCTCCAGGATCAACCGCGCCAAAACCTGTAAAAATAACCCAAGGGGTGGGGGTGAGAATATAATTCTCAGTGCGAATTTGCCACAATCGAGTCATTGGACTTGCAATCAGACTCCATGTTCAAAAATGAAATCCATACAAAAGCACATTAGTCATTCTATAACAATATATAAGTATATGCATATGCTCGACAACAAATAATCAAGTGAAGTACAATTTACGGAATTTCCAAGTAGAAGTTCAAACAAATACATTTTTGGCCTAACTTATCTTATTATGGCTGGTAGCACTTACAGATGTTCCACCGAGCTGGACCCCTTTATCTGACCCTCGTCTGTAGGGTTACTGGCACCTACAGACGTTCCACCGAGCTGGACCCTTTATCTGACCCTCGTCTGTAGTGCTTTGGCTTAACCATTAATAAAGTCTGGTTCCAAGTCATATAATGAAAATTCACATGAAATCATTCAGAATGTCGTAATATTCAATTGACCGTTCAAAATACATTACCACGTAGGGTAATGCCCTCGAGCCATAGACATTGCACACAAGTCAGCCACAATCACAACCAATCACACACATATAGTCACCCACCCCTCGTCCCAACCGGTACTGGGACACCATGAGGGCCAATCACCTAAGGCCAATAGGTTCCTGGGATCAAAGTCGGCTCGCCCAGCGGGCCAGACTTTACAAATTCCTTCACGTAATTCCGTTTGCTCGCCCAGCGGGTCAGACTTTGCAATTTCATTCATATAATTCCGTATGCTCGCCCAGCGGGTCAAGACTTTGCAAATTCAATCACATAATTCCATAATCATCAATTTGTGGTGACTTTCAATCATAAACAAATCATAATAGCACAATCAAGACGACAACCATACGAATATGCAAATCAACCATGTCACACAATTTGGTTTTAACCAAATTGAGTTATGCAAGCAATTCACACAATCCTAATTATGCACAATCAAACATGCAATCCGTCAAAAATGCAACAATCAAGCATACAACATGACAATCGAAAAAGAGAATTTAATTTCTGAAAATGAAACATCAAACAAGTCCAAGAACCCCGCACCTGATTACGAAAAGCGTATCACGTGCCTACGATCCGGACGTCTCGTAAGGTCCCGCAAACTCTTGCTCAATCGACCCTACACCTATTTCAATCATACATAATTAATTTTAATCTTTATTCGACAATTAGTATGTTTACTTGAGTTATATTAGTTCATTTATACTCTTATTGCGGTCCGCAACCAATGAAAAATTCCCAGATTTTCTAGATTTTCCATTTTTCCCCAATTATACAAACCCTAGATTAACCAAAGCCAAAATAAATTCCATATTTTCAAGAAAGAGAGGAGACATTACCAATCAATACCCTTGGTTGGTCGGATTGAACTAAACTAATCAAAATTCCTTCCCCAAATTTCGGATTTGGAATCAACCCTAACGAGAAAGTCGCGATTTGGGTGACATTGAGAAAGGAAGTACTAAATTAACACGTGGAAGCCTAATGAAGGTAGATTACTCACAATTTATACAAAAAATTTCAGATTCGAGCAAACCCTAGAAAATGGAGTTGAATTTCAGATTCTTGAGAAGCAAAAAAGAGAAAGCAAGTACCAATAGAGGAGTTAGATGGCAAATTTTGGGGAGATCTCAATCTTTCCACTTCTTTCTTCAATTTGTTTGATGGATTTTCAAGGGAGAATATGATCTCCCTCTTTCTTTTCTTTCTCTTGGGTAGACCACGCAAGGAGGAGGCAAAACGGGGAAGGGACGGAGAGAGAGAAAGGGACCCAAAATATTTAATCTTAACTGTTCTTTTAGAGATGAAATCGTTGGTAACGTTTTTCATAACGTTATAGCGTTTTATGCTTGTAAAAATATTGAGAAACGAACTATCTAAACTGCCGAAATCATTGAAAACGTTACAACGTTTTACAAAACGTTATAACGTTTTAATTCTTTTCAAAATTCCAAACTGGCTGTTTTGGTCGGTAAATTTTTCAGTGAAGATCGTTTTGTAACATTTTAGAAGAAAAGTTCACAGAAATTCAAGAACGATGAAAACGTTATAACGTTTTCTAAAACGTTGGTAACGTTTTAGATCAAAATGCTCTTTCTGGATATTTTATTATTATTATTATTATTATTATTTTGTTCTGGACGTAACACATTGGTTATGATGTGAAGGAAATTAAAGTTTTTCACTATTTTTCTCACGTTGTGGTTTATATTTTCAACCAATTTGTGTACCCATATTTAGTAGGAAAAATAGAATGTTTTTAATTATATCAAATAAAAGTAGGGTTTTTTTTTTACTTTAGAGAGAATTTTCATTTAGTAATTTTGTATCGTCTATACAAGACACAAACTTATGAACAATAAAACAATAACACGAATGAAACAGAGTGCAAAATTCAAAAGATTAACAAACTTAAGCTATAAACAAAATGTCTAAATGTAGATAACAAAATTTGGAATATTATGTTAATATATATCTTATAAATAATATAACATCGTGCTACAAAATTAAAGCGATTTAATATTATAAATAAATCCATATTAAATCAATAAATTAGACATGAAATAATATTTTTTTTCTTCCTTATTAATTCCTAACAAAAGCATCATTATTACAATGCTTTAATTTCCAAATATATTTTCGGACGGGAGAAAGACACGATTGCATTTTGGTTTTATAATCTCCTTTCATTCCTTCCACCATCTTGCGGCGTTAAAAATAAATTAGGTTTAAACTATTTCTGTATAGGTTTAATTTCAGTTTTTGCTAGCATGAATACTTTATTTTTCTTATACAACAAGCCGATATCATCGAGTTATATATTGTTACAGGATATAACATGACAATAGTTTGAGGATGAAACACTCATTGGTTACCGTATATAGTAAAATTAATCATTTCTTTACAATACATATGTTAATTAAAGGGTGTTTGTTATCTTCAGAAAAGAGCCATAAAAAATAATTATTGAAATTATCACGACACCAATCTCTATTTACAAGCGTATTATATGGAAACAAATATTGGTTATACAAGAAATTTATACATTATTTGATGCGATCATAGTAAAATGCTATTCGCAAATTAGATGAACAGCTTCAGTCGACAATAGTACTGACCATAGAAAATTACGTTACATTTTTATAAAACAAAAAATGCACATCTCGGTATCAAATGACACCAAGAAAATACAATTAATTAACATTATATTAATCTTTTATTGAATTGAACAACATACAAGATGAAAGCACACGAATATTGGAAACAAATAATTAACGACCACAATCATAAGAACAAACACAAGCATAGACTTGTGGATTTCCTTCAACACAAGTGCCATCTCCATTTTGTGCCCCGTGACTCTGATAACATTGTTTTCTACAATTTGACAAGTCGCATCCGCTCGGGCTCAGAACAACTTGACACCTTGTTGCCGCTTCTACTTTTGGAATCATAGTCTCAACTATAAATGAATTACCAAAAAAATAAGTAAGAAGCTATTATGTAGAATCAGCATGAAGACAATAGTGTCAATAAGTATACATAATAATATAAATCAAACTTAAATATTGGACAACGACACAAAATTGTAGATACTCTCTAATTGGTGAAAATTGGAAGAAAATTTGATCTAACTTGTAGAAAATATGTTGTTTTTAATCCAAAGAATAATTGGGAGTGACTTGGAGAAATTCATAAAGCATTGCAAGACTATATTTGTTTTTATTTAAGTAATACCTGAAGCAGTCCCGAGAATGACACAAACAATGACAATACAGAACTTGGTCATATTTGATTTATCCTTAAAACTTGGCTCTTTCTTTCTCTTCAAATTAGATAGAAAATGTTTGCTTTTGCTGAAATGAATCGGCTCCGAGTGACTTTTATAGCTTCATTGTGCTGTTTAATTCTTTACTCCATATTTGGTTAGTTACTATAAGTCAGTAATTAGGTTAGAAAGATTGTTTCCAGCATTAATTGGGCTACCATAATTCAGTTTAATTATTAGAAAATCAAAAACATGTAGAAGGAATCCTCAAGGCTCTGATTTTTAGTAATTCTGTTAGTCAAAGCCAGTTGGCAAAAAAGGTAAATAAGTATAATTTGTATAGCAATAATTGTTCTAAAATTGGGAGGAGAGTTAGCTATTTCAACACCCACCATATTCAGTTATAATGAGAAGGAAAACAAAATTGTTCGAAAGTGTGCGATCCAAAATGCATTTTGTTTAGGCATTGGTTATTATGGGAAGGAAATGAAAGTTTTTTACTATTTTTCTCACGTTGTGGTTTATATTTCCAACCAAATTGTGTACCCATATTTAGTAGGAAAAATAGATTATTTTTCATTATCCGGAATAAATGGAGAGTTTTTTTTTTACTTTAGAGAGAATTTTCATTGAGTAGTTTTATATCGTCTATACAAGACACAAACTTATGAACAATAAAACAATAACACGAATGAAACAGAGTGCAAAATTCAAAAGATTAACAAACTTAAGCTATAAACAAAATGTCTAAATGTAGATAACAAAATTTGGAATATTATGTTAATATATATCTTATAAATAATATAACATCGTGCTACAAAATTAAAGCGATTTAATATTATAAATAAATCCATATTAAATCAATAAATTAGACATGAAATAATATTTTTTTTCTTCCTTATTAATTCCTAACAAAAGCATCATTATTACAATGCTTTAATTTCCAAATATATTTTCGGACGGGAGAAAGACACGATTGCATTTTGGTTTTATAATCTCCTTTCATTCCTTCCACCATCTTGCGGCGTTAAAAATAAATTAGGTTTAAACTATTTCTGTATAGGTTTAATTTCAGTTTTTGCTAGCATGAATACTTTATTTTTCTTATACAACAAGCCGATATCATCGAGTTATATATTGTTACAGGATATAACATGACAATAGTTTGAGGATGAAACACTCATTGGTTACCATATATAGTAAAATTAATCATTTCTTTACAATACATATGTTAATTAAAGGGTGTTTGTTATCTTCAGAAAAGAGCCATAAAAAATAATTATTGAAATTATCACGACACCAATCTCTATTTACAAGCGTATTATATGGAAACAAATATTGGTTATACAAGAAATTTATATATTATTTGATGCGATCATAGTGAAATGCTATTCGCAAATCAGATGAACAGCTTCAGTCGACAATAGTACTGACCATAGAAAATTACGTTACATTTTTATAAAACAAAAAATGCACATCTCGGTATCAAATGACACCAAGAAAATACAATTAATTAACATTATATTAATCTTTTATTGAATTGAACAACATACAAGATGAAAACACACGAATATTGGAAACAAATAATTAACGACCACAATCATAAGAACAAACACAAGCATAGACTTGTGGATTTCCTTCAACACAAGTGCCATATCCATTTTGTGCTCCGTGACTCTGATAACATTGTTTTCTACAATTTGACAAGTCGCATCCGCTCGGGCTCAGAACAACTTGACACCTTGTTGCCGCTTCTACTTTTGGAATCATAGTCTCAACTATAAATGAATTACCAAAAAAATAAGTAAGAAGCTATTATGTAGAATCAGCATGAAGACAATAGTGTCAATAAGTATACATAATAATATAAATCAAACTTAAATATTGGACAACGACACAAAATTGTAGATACTCTCTAATTGGTGAAAATTGGAAGAAAATTTGAATTAACTTGTAGAAAATATGTTGTTTTTAATCCAAAGAATAATTGGGAGTGACTTGGAGAAATTCATAAAGCATTGCAAGACTATATTTGTTTTTATTTAAGTAATACCTGAAGCAGTCACGAGAATGACACAAACAATGACAATACAGAACTTGGTCATATTTGATTTATCCTTAAAACTTGGCTCTTTCTTTCTCTTCAAATTAGATAGAAAATGTTTGCTTTTGCTGAAATGAATCGGCTCCGAGTGACTTTTATAGCTTCATTGTGCTGTTTAATTCTTTACTCCATATTTGGTTAGTTACTATAAGTCAGTAATTAGGTTAGAAAGATTGTTTCCAGCATTAATTGGGCTACCATAATTCAGTTTAATTATTAGAAAATCAAAAACATGTAGAAGGAATCCTCAAGGCTCTGATTTTTAGTAATTCTGTTAGTCAAAGCCAGTTGGCAAAAAAGGTAAATAAGTATAATTTGTATAACAATAATTGTTCTAAAATTGGGAGGAGAGTTAGCTATTTCAACACCCACCATATTCAGTTATAATGAGAAGGAAAACAAAATTGTTCGAAAGTGTGCGATCCAAAATGCATTTTGTTTAGGCATTGGTTATTATGGGAAGGAAATGAAAGTTTTTTACTATTTTTCTCACGTTGTGGTTTATATTTCCAACCAAATTGTGTACCCATATTTAGTAGGAAAAATAGATTATTTTTCATTATCCGGAATAAATGTAGAGTTTTTTTTTTACTTTAGAGAGAATTTTCATTGAGTAGTTTTATATCGTCTATACAAGACACAAACTTATGAACAATAAAATAATAACACGAATGAAACAGAGTGCAAAATTCAAAAGATTAACAAACTTAAGCTATAAACAAAATGTCTAAATGTAGAGAACAAAATTTGGAATATTATGTTAACATATATCTTATAAATAATATAACATCGTGCTACAAAATTAAAGCGATTTAATATTATAAATAAATCCATATTAAATCAATAAATTAGACATGAAATAATATTTTTTTTCTTCCTTATTAATTCCTAACAAAAGCATCATTATTACAATGCTTTAATTTCCAAATATATTTTCGGACGGGAGAAAGACACGATTGCATTTTGGTTTTATAATCTCCTTTCATTCCTTCCACCATCTTGCGGCGTTAAAAATAAATTAGGTTTAAACTATTTCTGTATAGGTTTAATTTTAGTTTTTGCTAGCATGAATACTTTATTTTTCTTATACAACAAGCCGATATCATGGAGTTATATATTGTTACAGGATATAACATGACAATAGTTTGAGGATGAAACACTCATTGGTTACCATATATAGTAAAATTAACCATTTCTTTACAATACATATGTTAATTAAAGGGTGTTTTTTATCTTCAGAAAAGAGCCATAAAAAATAATTATTGAAATTATCACGACACCAATCTCTATTTACAAGCGTATTATATGGAAACAAATATTGGTTATACAAGAAATTTATATATTATTTGATGCGATCATAGTGAAATGCTATTCGCAAATCAGATGAACAGCTTCAGTCGACAATAGTACTGACCATAGAAAATTACGTTACATTTTTATAAAACAAAAAATGCACATCTCGGTATCAAATGACACCAACAAAATACAATTAATTAACATTATATTAATCTTTTATTGAATTGAACAACATACAAGATGAAAACACACGAATATTGGAAACAAATAATTAACGACCACAATCATAAGAACAAACACAAGCATAGACTTGTGGATTTCCTTCAACACAAGTGCCATCTCCATTTTGTGCTCCGTAACTCGATAACATTGTTTTCTACAATTTGACAAGTCGCATCCGCTCGGGCTCGAACAACTTGACACCTTGTTGCCGCATCTACTTTTGGAATCATAGTCTCAACTATAAATGAATTACCAAAAAAATAAGTAAGAAGCTATTATGTAGAATCAGCATGAAGACAATAGTGTCAATAAGTATACATAATAATATAAATCAAACTTAAATATTGGACAACGACACAAAATTGTAGATACTCTCTAATTGGTGAAAATTGGAAGAAAATTTGAATTAACTTATAGAAAATATGTTGTTTTTAATCCAAAGAATAATTGGGAGTGACTTGGAGAAATTCATAAAGCATTGCAAGACTATATTTTTTTTTATTTAAGTAATACCTGAAGCAGTCACGAGAATGACACAAACAATGACAATACAGAACTTGGTCATATTTGATTTATCCTTAAAACTTGGCTCTTTCTTTCTCTTCAAATTAGATAGAAAATGTTTGCTTTTGCTGAAATGAATCGGCTCCGAGTGACTTTTATAGCTTCATTGTGCTGTTTAATTCTTTACTCCATATTTGGTTAGTTACTATAAGTCAGTAATTAGGTTAGAAAGATTGTTTCCAGCATTAATTGGGCTACCATAATTCAGTTTAATTATTAGAAAATCAAAAACATGTAGAAGGAATCCTCAAGGCTCTGATATTTAGTAATTCTGTTAGTCAAAGCCAGTTGGCAAAAAAGGTAAATAAGTATAATTTGTATAGCAATAATTGTTCTAAAATTGGGAGGAGAGTTAGCTATTTCAACACCCACCATATTCAGTTATAATGAGAAGGAAAACAAAATTGTTCGAAAGTGTGCGATCCAAAATGCATTTTGTTTAGGCATTGGTAATTATGTGAAGGAAATGAAAGTTTTTTACTATTTTTCTCACGTTGTGGTTTATATTTCCAACCAAATTGTGTACCCATATTTAGTAGGAAAAATAGATTATTTTTCATTATCCGAAATAAATGTAGAGTTTTTTTTTACTTTAGAGAGAATTTTCATTTAGTAATTTTGTATCGTCTATACAAGACACAAACTTATGAACAATAAAATAATAACACGAATGAAACAGAGTGCAAAATTCAAAAGATTAACAAACTTAAGCTATAAACAAAATGTCTAAATGTAGATAACAAAATTTGGAATATTATGTTAATATATATCTTATAAATAATATAACATCGTGCTACAAAATTAAAGCGATTTAATATTATAAATAAATCCATATTAAATCAATAAATTAGACATGAAATAATATTTTTTTTCTTCCTTATTAATTCCTAACAAAAGCATCATTATTACAACGCTTTAATTTCCAAATATATTTTCGGACGGGAGAAAGACACGATTGCATTTTGGTTTTATAATCTCCTGTCATTCCTTCCACCATCTTGCGGCGTTAAAAATAAATTAGGTTTAAACTATTTCTGTATAGGTTTAATATCAGTTTTTGCTAGCATGAATACTTTATTTTTCTTATACAACAAGCCGATATCATCGAGTTATATATTGTTACAGGATATAACATGACAATAGTTTGAGGATGAAACACTCATTGGTTACCATATATAGTAAAATTAATCATTTCTTTACAATACATATGTTAATTAAAGGGTCTTTGTTATCTTCAGAAAAGAGCCATAAAAAATAATTATTGAAATTATCACGACACCAATCTCTATTTACAAGCGTTTTATATGGAAACAAATATTGGTTATACAAGAAATTTATATATTATTTGATGCGATCATAGTGAAATGCTATTCGCAAATCAGATGAACAGCTTCAGTCGACAATAGTACTGACCGTAGAAAATTACGTTACATTTTTATAAAACAAAAAATGCACATCTCGGTATCAAATGACACCAACAAAATACAATTAATTAACATTATATTAATCTTTTATTGAATTGAACAACATACAAGATGAAAACACACGAATATTGGAAACAAATAATTAACGACCACAATCATAAGAGCAAACACAAGCATAGACTTGTGGATTTCCTTCAACACAAGTGCCATGTCCATTTTGTGCTCCGTGACTTTGATAACATTGTTTTCTACAATTTGACAAGTCGCATCCGCTCGGGCTCAGAACAACTTGACACCTTGTTGCCGCTTCTACTTTTGGAATCATAGTCTCAATTATAAATGAATTACCAAAAAAATAAGTAAGAAGCTATTATGTAGAATCAGCATGAAGACAATAGTGTCAATAAGTATACATAATAATATAAATCAAACTTAAATATTGGACAACGACACAAAATTGTAGATACTCTCTAATTGGTGAAAATTGGAAGAAAATTTGATCTAACTTGTAGAAAATATGTTGTTTTTAATCCCAAGAATAATTGGGAGTGACTTGGAGAAATTCATAAAGCATTGCAAGACTATATTTTTTTTTATTTAAGTAATACCTGAAGCAGTCACGAGAATGACACAAACAATGACAATACAGAACTTGGTCATATTTGATTTATCCTTAAAACTTGGCTCTTTCTTTCTCTTCAAATTAGATAGAAAATGTTTGCTTTTGCTGAAATGAATCGGCTCCGAGTGACTTTTATAGCTTCATTGTCTTTGTTTAATTCTTTACTCCATATTTGGTTAGTTACTATAAGTCAGTAATTAGGTTAGAAAGATTGTTTCCAGCATTAATTGGGCTACCATAATTCAGTTTAATTATTAGAAAATCAAAAACATGTAGAAGGAATCCTCAAGGCTCTGATATTTAGTAATTCTGTTAGTCAAAGCCAGTTGGCAAAAAAGGTAAATAAGTATAATTTGTATAGCAATAATTGTTCTAAAATTGGGAGGAGAGTTAGCTATTTCAACACCCACCATATTCAGTTATAATGAGAAGGAAAACAAAATTGTTCGAAAGTGTGCGATCCAAAATGCATTTTGTTTAGGCATTGGTTATTATGGGAAGGAAATGAAAGTTTTTTACTATTTTTCTCACGTTGTGGTTTATATTTCCAACCAAATTATGTACCCATATTTAGTAGGAAAAATAGATTATTTTTCATTATCCGAAATAAATGTAGAGTTTTTTTTTTACTTTAGAGAGAATTTTCATTTAGTAGTTTTATATCGTCTATACAAGACACAAACTTATGAACAATAAAATAATAACACGAATGAAACAGAGTGCAAAATTCAAAAGATTAACAAACTTAAGCTATAAACAAAATGTCTAAATGTAGATAACAAAATTTGGAATATTATGTTAATATATATCTTATAAATAATATAACATCGTGCTACAAAATTAAAGCGATTTAATATTATAAATAAATCCATATTAAATCAATAAATTAGACATGAAATAATATTTTTTTCTTCCTTATTAATTCCTAACAAACCCATCATTATTACAATGCTTTAATTTCCAAATATATTCTCGGACGGAAGAAAGACACGATTGCATTTTGGTTTTATAATCTCCTTTCCTTCCTTCCACCATCTTGCGGCGTTAAAAATAAATTAGGTTTAAACTATTTCTGTATAGGTTTAATTTCAGTTTTTGCTAGCATGAATACTTTATTTTTCTTATACAACAAGCCGATATCATCGAGTTATATATTGTTACAGGATATAACATGACAATAGTTTGAGGATGAAACACTCATTGGTTACCATATATAGTAAAATTAATCATTTCTTTACAATACATATGTTAATTAAAGGGTGTTTGTTATCTTCAGAAAAGAGCCATAAAAAATAATTATTGAAATTATCACCACACCAATCTCTATTTACAAGCGTATTATATGGAAACAAATATTGGTTATACAAGAAATTTATATATTATTTGATGCGATCATAGTGAAATGCTATTCGCAAATCAGATGAACAGCTTCAGTCGACAATAGTACTGACCGTAGAAAATTACGTTACATTTTTATAAAACAAAAAATGCACATCTCGGTATCAAATGACACCAACAAAATACAATTAATTAACATTATATTAATCTTTTATTGAATTGAACAACATACAAGATGAAAACACACGAATATTGGAAACAAATAATTAACGACCACAATCATAAGAGCAAACACAAGCATAGACTTGTGGATTTCCTTCAACACAAGTGCCATATCCATTTTGTGCTCCGTGACTCTGATAACATTGTTTTCTACAATTTGACAAGTCGCATCCGCTCGAGCTCAGAACAACTTGACACTTTGTTGCCGCTTCTACTTTTGGAATCATAGTCTCAACTATAAATGAATTACCAAAAAAATAAGTAAGAAGCTATTATGTAGAATCAGCATGAAGACAATAGTGTCAATAAGTATACATAATAATATAAATCAAACTTAAATATTGGACAACGATACAAAATTGTAGATACTCTCTAATTGGTGAAAATTGGAAGAAAAATTTGATCTAACTTGTAGAAAATATGTTGTTTTTAATCCAAAGAATAATTGGGAGTGACTTGGAGAAATTCATAAAGCATTGCAAGACTATATTTGTTTTTATTTAAGTAATACCTGAAGCAGTCACGAGAATGACACAAACAATGACAATACAGAACTTGGTCATATTTGATTTATCCTTAAAACTTGGCTCTTTCTTTCTCTTCAAATTAGATAGAAAATGTTTGCTTTTGCTGAAATGAATCGGCTCCGAGTGACTTTTATAGCTTCATTGTGCTGTTTAATTCTTTACTCCATATTTGGTTAGTTACTATAAGTCAGTAATTAGGTTAGAAAGATTGTTTCCAGCATTAATTGGGCTACCATAATTCAGTTTAATTATTAGAAAATCAAAAACATGTAGAAGGAATCCTCAAGGCTCTGATATTTAGTAATTCTGTTAGTCAAAGCCAGTTGGCAAAAAAGGTAAATAAGTATAATTTGTATAGCAATAATTGTTCTAAAATTGGGAGGAGAGTTAGCTATTTCAACACCCACCATATTCAGTTATAATGAGAAGGAAAACAAAATTGTTCGAAAGTGTGCGATCCAAAATGCATTTTGTTTAGGCATTGGTTATTATGGGAAGGAAATGAAAGTTTTTTACTATTTTTTTACTTTGGAGAGAATTTTCATTTAGTAATTTTGTATCATCCATACAAGACACAAACTTATGAACAATAAAATAATAACACGAATGAAACAGAGTGCAAAATTTAAAAGATTAACAAACTTAATCTATAAACAAAATATCTAAATGTAGGTAACAAAATTTGGAATATTTTGTTAATCTATATCTTTTAAATAATATAACATAGTGCAACAAAATTAAAGCGATTTAATTTTATAAATAAATTCATATTAAATCAATAAATTAGACAAGAAATAATATTTGTTTTCTTCTTCATTAATTCCTTACAAAAACATCATTAACTCAATGCTTTAATTTCCAACTACATTTTTAGACGAGAGAAGACACGATTGCATTTTGGTTTTATAATCTCCTTTCATAGCTTCCACCATCTTCCGGCGTTAAAAATAAACTAGGTTTGAACTATTTCTGTATAGGTTTAATATCTGTGTTTGCTGGCATGAATACTTTATTTTTCTTATACAACAGGCCCATATATATCATAGAGTTATATAGTATTACAGGATATAACATGACAATAGTTTGAGAGTGAAACACTCATTAGGTACCACATTTAGTAAAATTAATCATTTCTTCACAATACATATGTTAATTAAAGGGTGTTTGTGATCTTTAGAAAAGAGCCGACAAAGACCATTATTGAAATGATCACAACACCAATCTCGATTTACAAGCGTGCTATATGGAAACAAATATTGGTTCTACATTAAATTTATATATTATTTGATGCGATCGTAGTGAAATGCTAGTCGGAAATTAGATCAACAACTTCAGTCGACGATAGTACTGACTATAGAAAATTACGTTACATTTTTATAAAAACAAAAAATGCACATCTCGGTTGCATTGACACAAAGAAAATACAATTAATGAACATTATATTAATTTTTTATTGAATTGAACAACATACAAGATGTATCGTCTATATAAGACACAAACTTATAAACAATAAAAAAAATAACACGAATAAAATTATTGAGCTAGTATATTTTGGTTTGAATGGACAAACCAATTTGTTCAGTTCAGTTCATATTTGATTGATAAGTTTAATTAGTTCTATTCGATTCTAGTTTTGAAAACAAAAACAAAAATTTGCTTTGACTATCTTAATTTTTTCAACCGAAGCTACGTTTTGAACACCGCTACGCCAGCCCAAGCCCAAGAATCTAACCGAATAAAAACGAAAGAGAAACATAATAGAAAGAAAAGAACCAGAGATCCGGCACAATAAATCAAGGAAACATATATAAAAAAACTCAAAAGCCCCACCCAAATCAACCCGAATTCACATCCTGTGGGATATCTCAACCTTTGCGTTCTTTTTTTGGAAAATCTCAACTTCACGAATCTCAGAGCACAAAAATACTGGCCCCTGCGCTATCTCCGAATAGGGATTGCACCGGTTACGCCGGTCCCGCAAAAGTTGAGATATTTCAGAGGTTGGATCAACCCAGCGTAAACAGGGGTTCGGATCCCTCATATACCTGACCCACGATCAGATCCGAACCGTTCGTTACCTTCTTCCGTGAACGGTATGCGGTCGTCGGATGGACAGAGTGCTGCCAAGCGATTAATCGGAATTATGCAAACAATTTAACGTTTTTATTAAATATATATATATATATATATATAGAGTTAGGCTATTGTGCTTTGGGAAGTAAAGCGGGTGTTTTACTTCCCGCTCAAATCTCCATTTTCAAAGTTCAAATAGTCGATCCAAACGTTAGATGTGATCTCCATATTGAAATGTACTTGGAGACCAAATTTTACATTTTTTTGAATTTTTTTACTATTTTTTAAGCCACTTTGAAAATCGCCGATCCAACGGTGGCTCAATATGAACAATGAAACTGTTGGATCAGCGATTTTCAAAGTGAATTAAAAAATAGTAAAATAATTCCAAAAATTGTAAAATTTGGTCTTCAAGCACATTTCAATATGGAGATCACATCTAACGGTTTGGATCCACTATTTGAACTTTGAAAATAGAGATTTGAGCGGGAAGTAAAACACCCGCTTTACTTCCCAAAGCACAATAGCCTAACTATATATATATATATATCATAATTTATTTAACTCATTAAACTTATCAAATAAACTTAATTTAAATTAGTTTTATTATTATAACATGACACTATGCTTATTTTTTCGTAACACATAAGAATTTTGCATGTGTAAGTAACACATTTATTTAATGAAAAATAAATTTGAGGATTAAGTTTTTTCAAATACTAATAACATATTATTTGAAAGAAAGAAAATATTTTAACATAAAATCACTAAATTTAATTTATGATAATAACATAATTTCATAAATAAATATGTCGTACTAATTGAAAAAATTACATCAGTAAGTAAAAAAAATATATGGTATATAAATAATAGAAGAATTAATAAATTTCAAAATAAGTAAGAAGAAAAAGAAAACATATGTAAAAAATATTGGATGTACATCCAAGCATAAATAAAACTACAATACATTATTTATAAATCTTATTATCACACACTATTATAGAAAAAAATAAATGTGAAAAATAAATTTTTATTGGAATAAACGGAAAAAAAAAAAGAGGAAATAAAACGGAAATAAAACAGAAATAAACGGGAATAAACGGCCGATTAAACGGCCAATTAAATTTTCGAAACTGCAAACAGCTGTCCGTTAACGGTGTGCGTAATGGTGGCCACTGTTTCCGTTTAAACGGCCGTTAAGGACGTTTTTCACAGCACTAATCTAAACAGACCCCAATTGGCTGGAAGCTAACTTACTGATGGGTCCGATACCACTCTCCTCCTCCTTTTTTCCCTGAACCGCCTCTATCTCTCTCTCTCCCTCCCTCCCTCCCTCCTGAGACATTTGTAGCAAATGAGCAATTTAAACGCGGTGTGGTACGCCGAGTCTTACCATCCTATCCAAGCCGGTAGCATCGATGGTACGGATGTGCTTCCTCACGACAACGCCGTCTATCGTGCTCTTCTCTGCTCTTCCTCCGGCCTCTGTTCGTCTCTCTCTCTCTAACAACTCTTACTTTAGTAGGTTTTAATTACCACATTTAAGCATTTACACAGGCTGTCTGGACTGGAATCTGAGGTGGAAATCCTTGATTTAGTTAGAAAACCTTGCATAGTTAAAAACAAATTTGTGGAATGCAGATTGAATTTATTTACTCAGTGACTGGTACCGGTATTTTACGTTCTGTCAGGAATGTACTGGTATAGTTTCTGTTCCTTACTGGTACAGTTTTCTCTGAGATCAGGCAGTATTTCGATGTTTGCTTAAGTAGGTCTTAATTACCTCAGTTAATCAATTACACAACCTGTCTGGACTGGAATCTGGGGTGGGAGGCCTTGATTTAGTTACAAAACCTTACATAGGTTAAAACGAATTTATGAAATGAAGATTAATTTTAATTACTCAGTCACTGGTACTATTAGTTTTCATACTGTCAGGTGTGTACTGGTACCATTACTCAGTGACTGGTACCAATATCCTGTACCAAGGTTGAGCTGGCACTGGACAAACAGTGCTAATTTGTGACCCATTTGAAGATGATTTACTATTTATCTTACTATTTGCTATTATTTCAGATGACCCATTTGGAGATCCAAAGGTTTTTGGTGACCCGTATTGTACTGTTTTTGTCGGGCGCCTCTCTCGGGATACTGAAGAAAAGACCCTTAAAGAGGTTTATTTATTTATTTTTCTAGCCTTTTGTATGGTTTGGTGTTTTTTGGTATATGAATGAAGGCAATATATCTGTTTTCTCTTGATAAGGTTATGAGCAAATATGGGCGAGTGAAGAACATAAGATTGGTGCAGGATATTGGTATGAAGTATTTACATATCATTTATTAAATATACATTTGTCTTTCAAATTTCCTCTTTGATCATGAAGTTTCAAAGTTTTTGTTTTGGTCCCTCAAAATTCCAACTTGTATCATTTGGTACTATTATCTTTTTTCAGTTAAGAGTGGACAAAAGACAACCAACCAAACTCTCAATTCATTTCAGTTTTCTTTTGGACCAAAATGCACACTTAGTGATCATTTCATTTGTGTAATTTGCTGATGCTTTCAACACAACATTGCTATTTGAACACACTAACACTTCTAATGGGTTTTTTAGTTACCGGAGCCTCGCGTGGATATGCTTTTGTTGAATTTGAAACTGAAAGAGAGATGCGTAGAGCTTATGAGGTAATACTCTAAAGCTCAAATTACTCATTTTTTCAGCATTTTATTTTGGTTTTTTCTTATGTTTAAGTACTCTAAATTTCAATGCCTAATGAATGAATGAAGTTGCATTATTTTGTGAAATTTTGATTACATATTTTCTTTGTTACTCATACTGGCATCAAGGATTATATTTTTAAACTTGTTGATTGCTTTAAGGATGGACATCATTTGATAATTGATGGAAACGAAGTAATTGTGGATTACAATAGGCAACAGCTCATGCCGGGTTGGATACCACGCAGATTAGGTATAGGAGAATTTTTTTTTAATTACTTGTTGATTGTTTTTACTTTGTTTGCTATGTTTGTCATTTTGCTACTAATGCCCAAAATTATTCAAATATTTGCCACTTATGCCCAGTTGTAGGTTATTATCACAGAAAAAACAAAATCTTCTAAAAGTGGACTAGAATGCCCCTCACAAAAATCTAGTATCAAGCATAGTAAATTTATGGGTTTAAGTTTATATTAACTTAAAATTTGATTTGTTTCAGTAGTGTGAACAGTATAAAGGAAAATAGTTATAATAGCATAACTTCACCTTTGTTTTAGCAGTATGGTATTCTGTGCAAATGACTTAAAAATGTTCTATGGTTTTACTTGAATTGTTAATTGTGTAAGTGTTCATTATTATTATATCTTCAAACAACAAGAAAATTGTGGGTATATTTGCAAAAGCTCATCACAGGATTGTAATAAAAGTTCTGAATTACATTTGTTAAAAGGAGGGGGCTTAGGAGGCAAGAAGGAATCAGGCCAGCTTCGGTTTGGAGGCCGAGAGAGACCATTTAAAGCTCCATTGTATGAAATCAAAATCTCATTAATACTGTGGTTAACTATTTAATATTGCATGAACATTTAAAGAAATAACTCGGGTTTTGTATGAACAGGAGGCCAATACCTCATGATGAATTGAAGAGGCTTGGTATACCACCACCACCCGAAGGACGATACATACCGCGCTTTAAGGTATTATCTTTTATTTGTTTAAAAGGATAACATATGTTTTGAAATTGCTGATTGCGCATTGTCAAAAATTCTAACCAATAAGACAATCCAATGGAGCAACATTTTATTTTTATTCATTATTTATTTTTATTTTTTGGAAAATAGTGGGTTTATTATCACCATTAATGGTCTCAATTAAGATTTAAGACCCTAGATTACTAAGAGAACAAAAAATTTCTGAATAATTCTCTCTCTTGGTTATCAGAAACCTATGAATAACATATATTTGAAATCAACAGTATCACAAAATTTCCTTGTATTCAGCATAGCTGCTCAACTCAAGGGCTTTTTTCAAATTGATGAAAGTGGGGGAAACCCACTGGTTTCATAACAAAATCTTGATTTGTTCTTACAAAAGATGGTACCAAACATCTGGTACCTCTAATCATAGAAAGTAAGATGTAAGCTACCCAAAAACTCTTTAGGGTTTAAATGTGACCATTTTTATTTTTTGAAGATTCCATCACCTCCTAGACGTAGAAAGAATATTATAGACACTCGAGATTCACCACTGAGGCATAGATCTCAAGATAGGGAAGAAGATACCCACTCAAGGCACAGATCCAAAAATAGGGAAGAACACAAGTCGAAATTGAGACATCGATCTCATGACAGAGAAGATTCATTGTCAAAGAGCAAGCATGAAGATTCCGGAGACTACAATGAAGATTCAGCTCAAATGCATAGATCAAAGGATAAGAAAGAAAATGAGTCACGGTCAAGGCACCAATCTCGAGGTAGGGAAGATACCCACCCAAGGCACCAATCTCGAGATAGGGAAGATACCCACTCAAGGCACGGATCCAAGAATAGGGAAGAACAAGAGTTGCAATTGAGGAGTCAATATCAAGGTAGGGAAGGTTCAGGGTCAAAACGCAAGCATGAAGATTCCGGAGATTACAATGAAGATTCAGTGCAAATGCATAGATCGAAGGAGTCACGATCAAGGCACCGAGATAGAGACAGGGAAGATCCAAGGTCAAGGCATGGTGACAGGTCCAAGCATAGAGCAGATTCCGGAGAAGATTCACAGTCAAGAGAGAGATTTGAAGAGAGAGAATCTAGGTCATACAAGCAGCATCAAAGCCCTTTAGAAGAACGTGAAGAAAGCGGACATGAGCGCTATGAACCCGATCGAGCACATTCGCCCCAAATAGAAAGGTCTCATCATCATAGAAATAGATCGACAAGCCAAGACTATGGTCATTAAAAATTGACTTGTAGGTTATTTTTTTTGGATGTAATGTAAAAATTTTAGACTAGACAAGTTGTGCAGAGCACTGCTATTTTGGATAATTTTTCAAATAAACCGCTTGGTTGTATGAAAAAAGTTTATACTTGAGCAAAATCATCTTGATTCTTCATAGTGATAGGCTGATATTCCATATTTTACTATGAGCAGTGCTTAATTACGAAGGATGAGAAATTTTTTATTCACTTCAGTCCTTGATATCTATGAGACAGCAAGCAAAGTTGGATATAGACGATCACGTGTCTACTTCTGATGCGCCGTGTCTAATTTAAGCTCACTTGTTGCTTTGCACGAAAATGGTTTTGGATACTGCCGTGTCAAGTTAATCATACTTTTCGTCTATTTTCATGCATGCTTTGATTTTGTACTGTAATAGAGATATAAAGCAAGATCTAACTATTTAAATATCGTTTAAGATTTAACTTTAAAAAATCTGAACATATGTAAGACTCTTACTATCTGTTTTTGGTACCTATTTTGTACTGAATCAGGTATACTTGATTTCTATATGAAATCGGTAGATTTCTCAACTATTTTTCAAAAAAAATTAACTTTAAATTATATTTTGTGATTCGTCATGTGACACTGAAATTATGATCATCGATTTTTTTTAAAACAAAGAAAGTCGGAGGTGCATCCATCAATACTTTCATATTTATCAAAATTTTAAAATTAAAAAATTTTAGTGCGCCAAGTGATAGACACGTGTCTACTTTAAGAATATAATTACGTACTTATGTGCAGAGTTGATCAATTATTTATCCTCCAGTCAGAACAAATCTATGAGAAAACATTTATTTAAAAAAAAATGAGTTTTTCAGTTAGATATAAAAGAATTTAATTTTAGTGGAAAAGGGAGAAATATTTTTTTTCTAAATCTATGAGAAAATAAATAATGGTTATTAGGCAACAAAGACGATATGAATAGGAATTGGCCTTGTCCACATTTTTAATTTCTAGGACGACCTTTCTATAAAGACAATACATTATTTGATGAGGAAGATTCAAATGTCTCAACATTGTCATGTAATTTATTTATTTTATTTGATACGAATGAGAGCGCTCAGAGGTCCAATTGCCTCCAGTCCAATGTTGTAAAAAAAAAAAAAAAGGCGTTTAGCCTGTTATGAAAAGACCTGTCCGAAAGTTGTTTGCAGATGAAACCGACTAATTAGTCAATTTATTTGCTTAATATTTCACTTTTTGTTTAAACAACTTGATTAATTGTTCATTTTTCGTTTATTGGTTAGTCAATTTATTCGCTTAATATTTCACTTTTTGTTTAAACAACTTGATTAATTGTTCATTTTTCGTTTATTGGTGTTTTCATACACGGTTTTAACTTACCACCATTTGAATGTTTATTTTTTTTTGTAAAAAAATAGCATTGTTTTGGAGAAACATGCACAGTTATACAACCATGTACAATTTACGGGCACTTTCATATACAATGCCTCTAGACAATTGCAAAACCGTGTACATTCTTTTTTTAACTATGTACAATCAATGTTTTGTAGTAGTGTCACCCATATCATGAAATAAAAAAATGTATAATTACAAGCAATTTTTTCTTGCAAAATCGTGCGAAAAATTCACACACAAGTCAAGAAACAAATTGTATGAATGTTTGCACCAAACAAACACGAACATGTTCACTATAATCATCTATAATTTCAATATAACTGTGTGTAGACATTCATACACGGATTTTTTATTTTCGCTCCCCCACCATCTTAATTTATACAAGAATTTTACAAAAACTTGTATGATCGGTGTATAATTAAGCAGTGAATAGCGAACGGCTGGATGTGTGCATCAATTACGAAGATATATTAAAACAAGCCAGTTAGGAAGTAGCGATCAGCACAGGTAAATTATATCGCGAGTATTTTCTGTGTTTTGGTCACCGTCATGGTATCAACGATTAAATTCTTCGTTAATCCTATCTCCAAAACTTCCCCGTCAACCCATCTAGTCTCCCAACCTACTTAAACTATTGAAGCCGATCGCTAACAACTTATTCATGGCGACCCCACTTCCTTAATGGCAACCCCATTTCTCTGTCTTTTGCAAAACCAAACTCTAGAATCGGAATTGATTCCTCTCTTTGCAATTGCAATTTCAATTGCTTTTCTTTTCAATTTGGGAAAATTTCCAGTGTACCCATAAAAATACCATAATATCCAATATCTCCATAAAAACTTAAAATTCTTTTTTTATCTCCTTTCATTTATTTGATCTTTCATTTAATTATTGAAAAAAAACGAAATTGACAATTATACTCTTCTCTCTCCTTTCTCTCCTCCATTTTATCTCTGTCATAAAATCTTCGAAAATGACAAATGTTTTCTATATTTATTTGTTTTGCAGTTCTTGGTATTCTACCGGATTTGAACAAATGATCTACAGACATAGTATCCATTTCTAAGTTCATAAAGAAATTATCGTTTCTATTTAGATTGATGTCATGGTTTTTCTTTCTTTTTTTCGCTTAAATTCCCGTACATAAAGAGATTGCACTTTACACGGCACCAAAAGTTAATGTCGAGTTCTCATAGTTCCACATTGATGATGATATCGATCCCCTTTTCAAGATGCCTGCCTAAGGTGTTATTCTTACTTTCTTTTTTGTCATAAGTTATCATAGCTGCTTATGGATGATTTCTTACAAATGGAGCTATAATATGGACATTTGTTTTCTTTACTGGAATCTGGAGATTAAGGCTCTGTTATCTTTCAATATTTGCATGCCTAACAAAATTTAATAACAGGAATGCTGTTATAAAAGGCATCCAAAATATATATGCGAGAAGGTGTACAGGCAACCTAGAGGAAAAGTGAAATGAACGAGGAGGGAGGGAGGAGGAGAGTATATTTGTCAATTTTGTTTTTAAATTAACTACATAAAAGTAAAATAAATGAAAGGGGATATAAGAAAGAATGTTATGTTTATGTTTGTATGGGGAAATTAGATATTATATTGTTTTTTATGAAATTGGCTATTTTAAAAGTTTTTATGGGTACACTGGAAATTTTCTCTTTCAATTTCTATACTTTCACTCGCCACATCTTATTCCTCTACCCATTTCTTCTTTCTTCTTTAGATTTTTTTTTTTTAAAAAAAAAGGTCAGAAAACTCATTCCATTAAGTAAAGCATAATTATAGGAGGAACACTTTTGTCAGGGATCACCCCCTGGCAGGCTGGAACAAAAACATCCAAAAGTATAGGAACATAACAACAACATAACATCCCACACTAAGGATGAATCTAACAGCCAAAAGTACAAGTAAAAAATTAAAATTAGACTATTTGCTAAAAGTAAAGTAGTTATTCTAGATACTAAAAAAGGAACACTAGGAGAAATCTTTATTCATCTGCATCTGGCACTCCCCTGTGTAGCACTAGCTTCATGTTTGGTGGAATGACATTCAAAGTTCAATTGCAGCTATTTATATTAGTACTTTCTCTTTTTCAAAATTTAATAAATAGTTCAATTCCTCTGATTAAATTGAATTGTAGGTCTATGTGTAAAGGCCTCAACTTTGCAACAGAAGGATAAGAAGATATTGGTCAAAGAATCAGTACCAAAATAGGTCTATAAAGACGGCTTAACGGATTCGAGTCCCATAACCCAACCTGGATTTGTTGAAAAAAATGTTATCAAAAGTTGAACAATCTATTAACACTTTTCTTATGGTAGATTAACTTATATGTTTCTTCTTCTTTTTTATTCTATTCGATTCATTTTCTTGTATTTGTTGGACAAACTTTTTTGACCAGATTCTCTTGTATGTAATATATTAATTTAATATGTCTTGTACTTTTTTTTACCAGAAAAACTTTTTTGTAATATATATTAATTTAATGATCTTGTGGTGTATCTTGCGTCCGGTAAGCATTAACCAAATGACGTAGCTTAATTTCATAGCCAGTCATCTCCTGCCTGGTCTTCATGGGTAAATAATAAAATACTTCACAGCTACGAGTCTAATATATCCAGTCAGTTTCTTCTTACCATTCAAACTGAAAAGAAAAAATTAAAAATTCTAATAGTTCATAAAAGACGTAATAACAGTCTTTTTTTTTTTTTTTTTGAAAATACTGACAGTGGCTGTCAGTAATAGTTCATACAAAAATTAAAAGATAGAAAATACATCAGTGATACTGTCAACCACAACACAATGAGCTAATCTATTAATTGTGGTCAACTTCTTTCTAACCATACATCTCCCTTATATTATAAGAATAGCACTCTATGAAAGAGCTACCCATGAAACTCATAACAGAAATCATGGAACGTTGTTATAGCGTGCTCATTATTCACCTCCTCTTAATCTTATCCTCCTTTTCTTTCGCTGCCCTAACAACTACTAGTAAAACTGATGTATCAGCACTTCTCTCCTTCAAGTCACAAATATATGACGACCCATTTGGAGTCTTCTCCTCATGGAATGAGTCACTGCACCACTGTCAATGGCAAGGGATCTTGTGTGGTCAGCACCATCCTAATAGAGTGACTGCTCTCATTCTCGACTCTAAACAATTATCAGGCTATGTATCTCCATCTCTATCAAACCTCACATTCCTTCAAAGGATAAATCTCTCGAACAACCAGCTGAGAGGAAGTATCCCGGTAGAGATCGGATACTTGAGTAGGCTACGTTTTGTCGACTTGAGCAGTAATTATCTCAATGGTACCATTCCATCTACTCTAAGTAATTGTTCAAATCTAGAAGTAATTTCTTTGAGATATAATAATCTCCAGGGAATCATCCCATCTAACTTAGCGCAATGTAGCAAACTGAAAAATATCAGTATGGGGAATAACTTTCTCACGGGAGGCATACCATTGGAATTCGGCCTCCTCCCACATCTTGAATCATTACGACTATCTGTCAATAATCTCACAGGATCTATTCCTTCCACCTTGGGCAATCTTAGTAGCCTAATATATCTTTATCTTGACCAAAATGATTTTAATAGTGATATTCCAGATGATTTAGGCAAACTTACTAATCTATCACGACTTTATCTTTACAGTAATAACTTCACAGGTTCCATCCCACCTACCTTAGGTAACCTTACCAAACTATCACTTCTCGCTCTTCACGAAAATAGCATTAGTGGTCATATTCCGCATAGTTTGGGCAACCTTACTAACTTACTAAAACTTTTTATATCTGAAAATAAATTATATGGCTCCATCCCACATACCTTGGGTAATCTTCAAAGTCTAACATTTTTTCAGCTTTGGGGAAATATGTTAAGTGGATTCATCCCCCATGAACTCGGGAAGCTTCAAAACCTCCAGATTTTTAACGTTTATCATAACAACATTTCGGGTGAAATACCACACTCCTTTTACAACCTCTCAGCATTGTCTCATATGCAACTTGGTAATAACCAGCTTGATGGAACTTTACCTTTCGATATGTGCAATTCTTTACCAAACTTGGAATATCTAAACCTGTTTTACAATCAACTCAATGGACGGATCCCACCATCCATATCCAATTGTTCTGTTCTTACTGAATTTTCATTACATTATAATTACTTCAGTGGCGTGATACCATCTAGCTTTGGAGCTTTGCCAAATCTTCAAGATCTTAATTTGCAATCTAATCAACTAGAGGCCAAGAAACCACATGATTGGAGTTTTATGGATGCTTTGACCAATTGTACTTTGTTAGAATTATTATATCTTGGAGACAACCGACTACAAGGAGCATTACCTAATTCTATAACAAACCTTTCTACTAGTCTTCTTCAAATCATACTCTCTAGTAACCCAATTTCAGGAAGCATACCAGTAGAGCTCGGAAAACTCAATAACTTAAACTTGATTGACCTAAGCAAAATGTTTCTCAGTGGTACCATTCCAGTAGAAATTGGTAATCTTTCCAAATTGGGAATGTTATATCTGAGCAGTAACATGATTTCAGGTCAAATTCCATCAACTTTTTCCAACCTCACACAAATGACCCAGCTATACCTAGATTATAACGCATTAGAAGGGAGTGTACCACCAGAATTAAGCAGCATGAAATTATTAGAACTCCTAAGTTTTTCAAATAATAAACTGGTTGGTGAAATTCCCAGAGAAATCTTGGGTCTTCCTTCTCTTTCTATCAGTTTGGACTTGTCATACAATTATCTAACTGGCATCTTGCCACCAGAAATTGGTAACTTGAAAAACCTACAATCAATTCATCTCTCAAATAACAAGTTACTTGGAGAGATTCCTAGTACAATTGATGGATGTCAGGAACTTGAAGCCCTTTATCTTGGTAGCAATTTGTTCCAAGGGACAATTCCATCCAGCTTGAGCAAACTAAGAGGGCTGCAAACCCTTGATGTCTCTAACAACTCGCTCTCCGGTCGAGTCCCTGAATTTCTCGGTACAATGAACTTGCAATATTTGAATATTTCTTTCAATAATTTCGAGGCAAAATTACCCGAAACAGGCATTTTCAAGAATGCCAGTGGTCTAGATGTAAGAGGAAATTCAAAGCTTTGTGGTGGAGTGCCTGAAATGCATTTGTCACAGTGCATCTCACAACCCTCAACACAGAAACATCACTCCAGAGGAAAAATGGTGCTCACAAGTTCTGTTGTTGGTTCTTTTATTTGCATAACCGCAATCATTTGCTTGTTAGTAATTTATTATACTAGAAACAACCCTCTAAACAATCCACAATCTGATAGAGCATTGAAATATGGGTTAAAGCATGTTTCGTACAATGACCTTCTTAGAGCCACTGAAAATTTCTCCTCAAATAATCTAATTGGAAGAGGCGGATTTGGAGAAGTTTACAAAGCCATTATGAGCTTCGAGAATGTGACAACCGTTGCGGTGAAGGTGCTAAACCTTGAGAAACACAATGCTTCTAGAAGTTTCTTCTCTGAATGTGAGGCATTAAAAAATGTGAGACACCGAAATCTTATAAAAGTGTTGAGTTCATGCTCTAGCATAGATCACCAAGGTAATGATTTTAAGGCTTTGGTTTTTGAGTTCATGCCAAATGATAGCTTGGAACCATGGTTGCATCCAAATGCATGTACGGATCGGCCATTCAGAAGCCTTAGCTTCCTCCAGAGGTTGAACATCACATGTGATGTGGCAGCAGCGCTAGATTATCTCCATTACCATGTACCTGTACCAATCGTGCATTGTGATCTCAAACCTAGCAATGTACTTCTAGATGATGACATGACTGCACGTGTGAGTGATTTTGGATTAGCGAGGATTTTGGTTCGAGCTGATACCATGCCTTCTCAATCAATGTCGAGCACCGGTGGAATCAAAGGTTCTATTGGCTACATTCCTCCAGGTATAACGGAAGTTATTATTTGAGTACTTTTCGTAGTATGTCCTTGCACTAAAATTATTCATCAACTTTGTTAAGGTTCAAAGATACAATTGGTCAAGTTTGTTACACAAATATAGGCAGGACCATATGAGCCCAAATTTGAAAATCTAGGAGAATACATTGAGTCATAAATCACTATGCTTTAGTACTAAATTTAGGACAATAACTATTAACTTTTCATTGTCTAGAGTATGGGATGGGTGGTCGGCCATCAGTAGAAGGAGATGTGTATAGCTATGGCATTCTTCTCCTTGAGATTTTCACTGGAGTAAGTCCCACTGACGAGAGATTCAGAGATGGTTTGAGCCTTCAGAAGCATGTTGAGATGGTTTTTCCCAACCAAGTCATGGACATAGTCGACACCAAATTATTCTCTACAACTGATGGAGAAGACAATCTGTATGCACCTGAAAATGCCTATAGTTGTTTGGTTTCAGTGATTCAATGCGGGCTTCTGTGCTGCAAAGAGTCTCCAAAAGAACGTATTTCTTTGAAAGATGTTACCAAGGAGTTGAACTCAGCACGAACAAAGGTGCTTAGGCCATAGATACAAAGAAAAAAAAATCAAAAGAGACGAAGAAGGGCTCTACTAAATATGTATTATCTTTAAAATTAGATAGTAGTTGTGGTTATTTATGTTGTTGTAGTATAGAACTATATATGTTGTAATAACGAATATTATTTCTTTCTATTAACAAATTAGGGGAGGTGTAAGTATTTCAATTGAAAGACTGTACTTATTGACAGTTAACTATATGCTAGTCAAATTTGCAGAACTTATAAAATTGATTAGTATATGTTCATATCTTTGTGCGAAATCTAAATTATGACAGCTACTGAAAAAATAACTGAAGGTTGAACATAACTTTGAGTAGAAGCTGTTGTGTATCTGAAAAAGCTGATTACTTGACCAATAGCTATCAGTAAACACCAGAAAAGAAAACGAATAAAAACTGTAACTAAATAATGAAACAGTCATTCATACCATAGCAAAATGTATACCTTTTACTGATGCTAAGTATCTGGAAAGGAAAGCAATCAGCTTTTAACTTGTAATCAAGTAATTGCTTGCCTAACATGCATGTCTTGTGAGTTTTAACTTCAAAACTTATTCAGATTGACTTCAAACAACAAATTCAAACCATTGGAGTTGATTACTTCACGAGCGATGCGTTTACATGTCAAATTTATAAACATTTGAATTAATTTAGTATAAAAACAAGCAGTCAAAAAATAATGAAAAAATAGACACATTATTTTTTACCGTTTAACTTTATATTAAATTATTTCAAAAAATTATAAATTTGACAGGTAAACGCATCGCTCATGAAATAGATCGGTTTCAACGGTTCAAATTTTCTAATAAGTTATAATGTTTATGTCTAACATTGAAGAAGGATTTTACAATGATCTGAATATGAATATTTGTCACTGTAATCTATAAAAATAAAAATTATTTTAATATTTTGTTTTTGAATTAGGCTGATGTATTTTAATAATTTTCTTTGAAAAAAAGAAAGAAAACAAAACAAAAAATAAAGTAAGAAAAGAAAATTAAAAAACAAAAAAGATAAAATGAAAACAAAACCCTTAGCGCCCTCACTTTTATAAAGGCAACACATTTATGATGAGAACGATTCAAATGATCAACATGGTCATGCCTAAAATCTGTTTCAAATTATGGACTCTCATGTTCACATCAAGATTCGTGCAAATCAGAGTGTTGGATCAGAGGTCCAATCCCCTCCAGTTCACTCCTACCGATCTCTCTGTTTTATACTTTCTCCCCCACCTCAAGTCTGATCCCGGCATGTACAAGTACAACTCAAGTCTGATCCCGGCATGTACAAGTACAACTAGAGGTGGGTCTGTGATTTTCGTGGGGTGGGCAAAAAAAGAGCTAATTTATAATTTTCAATACTTGAACTTCTAATTTCTAATGTTCTAACTTCTAATTCTAATTAACAATAAAATTCAATAAATTTATTCTAATATTAACCCTCAATTTAACCATAATTATAAATCAGAATTCCAAAGGAGGGCAAAGTTGGTCCAGACATGTGCCCCTGGCCCCTAAGCCGCCCCCACCCCCACCCCCGCCAGACTGCCACTCTCTGATTTTTCTGTAAATCACAGGTGTTTGAACTATTTAGTCGCGCCAAATCCCTTCAAATTTGTTCACTACGCATGGTTTTGAGGTAGCACACATAATTGCTGTAATATTTCTTAATGACATTATATATGTTAGAGGGTTTTCATGATGCTGATACAAAGTACCAATGATATTATATATATACTATGGTAAATTTACTTGTTACTTGTTGGCTTTGTCTATTAGAGTTTTAATCCAATTATAAATCATTAAAAATTTAAGTTAATTGCATCATCAAAAAAAAAAAAAATACATTTGTAAGTAAGACATGCCGTCAAGGATAAAATAGAAATAAAAAAAAATATATGCAAGGATGGTGCACAAATTATATATTTTAATGAAACACTGAAACATGACAACATATAGGATACGAAAGAATATTAAAAGTGAAAAAAAAAAAACAAATGTTATTAATTGTCAACTCTGATTGTAAGGTAATACACATTCGTCAAAACAATTATCACACAAGAAAAAAAAAAAACACACGAAATCCTTAAAAAAAAAATTATAGGAGGCTCTACAAATATACAGTATCAACAAAACAGATGCTCCAAAACTTGCTTCTATACCTTTCCAAAAAGATTCAGTGTCAGAGGAATTGAGAACTTCAAATCGAGAAGACAGACTGCCAAAAAAAGAAAATTTATAACAAGGTCAGTTGAAGTGGAGGCTTTGCCTAGTCGGTTGGATTTGGATCCTTGTGATGTAAAAGCTACTGGTACTGGCACTGGTACTGAAGGTCTGAAGTGGTAAATTGCTGCTGTAGTGCAATTACAAGAAGATCATTCATACCTGTTTGCTGTTATGAACTTCTAAGTTGTTTTGTTTTTTTTATTTTGTTACTTGAATGTTTTTTATTTGATTTTGGTTTGATTTGAATCTCAGGTGACGTAGTTTCAGTAGATTCTATTTTTAGAATTGGGTCAGGTTAATGTTAATCCAAGAAAATCTGGTACCCCAGGGATAGGTACCAATTGGTACCATAGAGCTTCAGTGCTTTAATACATTGTTCTCAGTCCCTGTTTGGCTGCCATCCCGTTTTTACTGTTCAAGTGGGAAAAAAAAAATTCACTCAAAGCCCTGTTCGGCTGCAGCCCGGGAATAGAAATGGGCACAGGAACGGATGAACAGTAAACAACGTGTTACTGTTTACGTGGGAAAAATAAAATTCAGTTGAACTGAATTTTTTTTTCCCGTGTAAGCAGTAGCACGCGGGATGGCAGCCGAATAGGCCCGAGTGAATTTTTTTTCTCACGTGAACAGTACAAATCAGTTCAAAATTTTTTTTTTCCCGTGCCCAATCCCTTGCCCACCATGCAGCCAAACAGGGCCTAAAAAGGTTTCCAAATTGAAAGGGAATTGGTGGCAACAAGGTCAATTATGTCTTTTACACAATAGCAAAAGAAACTGCTAAGAGTGAATCCTTCCGGAAATGGTACAAGTGACTTCTCTTATTTCTCTTATAGTGAATCTAAAAAGATAAAATCAGTTTATAAAAATTCACTATAACATTGGAAACATTCATTACTCACTGAGAAAAGAGAAGGTAGAGGTGTTGAATGCATTCAAAATCAAGGGAACTCAAGAATCAGGAGCTGGAGTATCAATAACTGGGGCAGGAGGCTTATGTGCAAGTAGAGGAGAGAGTGCCTTGACTACTATGCTCATGCTTGGCCTGAACTCTGCTTCATACTGCACGCATAGTGCTGCCACTGCAGCAAGCTGAAAAAACCACCAAAATAAATGCCGCATTTTTTAACACAATGTGAGGAAGATAGTAGGAAGTACTGAAAGGATACTATAGTTTGCAACTATACTGCAAGAGTATTGAAAAAGAAATCTTTCTGTATTATTTTTTTTTTTTTTTTGAGTGAGGCTATGGTACTATGCATAGTGCGGATTGGTCCGTACTACAGATTAATACATTTGTTTTCAATGTTCAGACAATTGATCTGAATCGTTCAAAATAATCTCCGTATCAAAATGTGCTTGTAGACTAAATTTTACATTATTTAGAAACTTTTACTATTTTTTTAGATAGGTAGAAAATCACTACTTATGAATGATCTAGAATTTTTAGATCAAGTGATTTCCTACCAACCTATCTAAAAAATAGTAATGAAATTTAAAAAAATGTAAAATTTGATCTATAAGTACATTTTTATATGGAGATTATGTTGAACGGTTCAGATCGACAGTTTGGACATTTAAAGGACCAATCTGCGCTACACATAGATGCATAATACCATATATTATTTTTTTAATTGTTGTTATCTTTGTTGATTTATCTAAGCTCTAAAATTGTATTTGTAACTTTTGCAGAAGTACCAAACAAAAATAGCATGTGCACCATACAGTACCATCCAGTACAGTTACCATTATAAACAAAAATAAACCCAAACAGACCTTGGCAACGCCTTTTGGAGGGTACTCTCCCCTGAGCCTCGGATCCACACACTGTTTCACCTTGTCTTCACTTAATCTTGGGGTTGCCTGTACCAGTAAAAAAAATATTATCATCATATCTTACAATTAAACCAAAAGCAACATTCCTGCTTAAATGAAACAATACACTTACCAGTTAAAACTTAAAACTTGCTTCTATTTACAAAATTGGCTTATTAGAAAACTGAACATTTCTCTTAAACAGGCTACATATTTTTTTTAATAAAGGGTAAGTGGGTACTTTCTAAATTTAAAAATGAATTTTAATAGAAAAGACAATAAATTGGGTAAATTTGTGAGTTTTTAAAATTTAGAGGGTAAATACGATATTATGAATTTTAGAGGGAAATATATGTAAATTCGAGGTTTTTAAGAGGCATACATGAAATCCCCCTTATATAAAGCCAAGAATTCTGAATTAAACCAAGAGTAACTTTCCTGCTTCAACGAAGGAACATTTACACTTACCGGTTAAAACTTAAAACTTTCTTCTAGTTAAAATAGGGTTATTATGCACATGCACCACAGAAAAGAAAGCGAACAACTTACCCACGTAACAAGACTCTGCTGGCCTCTTGGCATGGTGTGATCCACCGGTTTTCTTCCTGTAAGAAGTTCCAATAGAACAACTCCAAAGCTATATACATCACTCTTCTGAGTGAGTTGCCCAGTCATAGCATATCTACAATTTTATATCATATATCAATACACATGACTCTTAAAAGTATTGGTCAAGACTCAAGACCACCACAAGTATATAATGGAACTCATTTCTGTACTTCTGACATGTACTGTACACATTTTTTTTTAATAAAGGGTAACATGGTTTTTTATAAATTTAAAATGAGTTTTAAAAGACAAGGTACTAAATGGGTAAATTTGTGAGTTATTTTTAATTTAGAAGGGTAAATATGATTTTATGAAGTTTAGAGGGGGAAATAAGTAATTTCAAAGTTTTTGATGGGTATACATGAAATTCCCCCCCAAAAAAAAATATGGGAAACAATGTCATGACATTTATGGAAGCAGTACTGGTACAGTTGTAAAAGTTGAGTGCTTACTCAGGTGCATGGTATCCAAAGGTACCAAGAACCCTGGTAGAATGGAGACGAGCTGCCATATCAGGAGACTGATTTGACAGATTAAAATCAGCAATTTTTGCCTTGAATTCATCGAATAAAAGGACGTTGCTAGATCTGATGTCTCGGTGTATAATTGAAGGCTGGATCTTCTCATGAAGGAACTCTAGACCTTTTGCTGCATCAACTGCAATTCTGACGCGTTGCATCCAGTCAAGTGGTGGGCCCGGCTGAGCCCCTTGCACTCCCTTTCGCCCTGAACACCCAAAAAAATCAAAAAGATTGTTAGTAAATTTCTTGGCATGTTTTAAGACATATAAAAGAGTTACAACTATAGCAGTAGTACCATGTAAGATGTCATGAAGGGAACCCATAGTTGCAAATTCATAAGCTAAGATACGATTGTTTCCTTCAAAACAGTATCCAATCATTTCAATGAAGTTTTCATGCTTCAATCTTGACACCCTTGATACCTAGCAACAAGTAAAGAATGATCACATCTCAATAAGGTCCTGAGCGCATAAGTTGTGTTTATTCATACTGTAAACAAATCATAGCAAAATTTTCAAAATTTAAAACCGTAGGATATATGGAGAAAGTTAGACAACACAAACCCACAAGAACAGATGTGATGCATAAGATAAAATAGGAAGAAAAACATAAATACAACCAACATGCTATAAATACAGAAGAGTGAGGCTATGGTACTATGCATAGTGCAGATTGGTCAGTACTATGGATCAATATCTTCATTTTTGAAGTTTAAATAGTTGATTTTAACTGTTGAACATTATCTCCATATGTAACTGGAGACTAAATTTTACATTTTTTTAAATTATTTTATTATTTTCTAGATAGGTAGAAAATCACTACTTTCGAACGGTCTTATAATTTTTAGATCAAGTGATTTTCTTGCAAGCACCTGTCATACAAGTACCAGTAACTAGTGCATTTGTACCTGAGTTAAAAATTCAAATTCAGGCTCAGGATCAGCTGAAGCATCAAATTTTTTAACCGCGACCTGTTTCTCTTCACTGAACATAGCATAGTACACTCTTCCATAGGATCCTTCACCGATTAAAGCCTTCGACCCAAAATTGTCGGTTTTCTCTTTCAATTCGGCCAATGACAATACAGGTACTTCAATTGGTGGAGGTTCTTTTGCTATATCATTCTTTCTAGCAGTCGAAAATTTTGACTGATTTTTGTCACCTAAAATTAGACCAGTAAGGAAAGAAGATACAGAAATTATATTGGGTCCATACATTTTGGACATTACAGTATTACTGTGGAAACTGTTGAAAATTAGCACAACCCAAATTTCAAAACATACATAAAAAACAAAATATCCCTACAAATATCATTCATCCTGGCCAGGGGCAGAAGGTGATACATTGAAAAGGGTGCTAAGCTACCCCTATAAATTGAAATTTTGTAATTTTTCCCATTAAATTTTATAATTTTTGTATGCATTAATACTTTTAGCCTCCCTTATAATATAAAATTACCCTACACTTGATTTTCTAGCCCCCCACCCAATCTCAATTTTCTAGTTCCGCCCCTGATCCTGGCATATTTATCTCTCACAAATTTGACCACTGGTTAAGAACAATTGAAGCTAGAGGATTGTCACTGTATGATGTACGGGTATTAATATTATATTAAATTTCAAGCAGGGCTACCTACTCATATCATGAGGTTTTTCTTGAATGAACCAAAAAATTCCCTAAAATTAGCAACAAATTCCACACCTGGATAAAACTTGTATTAATCTTATAGAGAAATAAAAGTAATACCATCACTGTCTGAGCTATTGTGATAATCATTCTCATGAACTTGGTAGTGATCGATGGGACGGGTACAACACAGCCACCGGCGCAGCGTAACTCCTTTCATGTACTTTTTTATTACTGTTTATGTAATCTGTGCATTTATAGCAGAGTGTTAATTAGTGAATTATACACAAATCTGCACAGAATTTGTAAAAATTGCAAATACCAATGTATCAATTACAGCAAGTCAATTTACTTTCTTCTTTGAAAAAATGATCCTAAGCAAGGAAAGCAATTCAATACAAAAGGTAGTACATGCATTGAAGCTGAATACATTAATTGAAATTTCAAAAAGAGGAAAGGGAAAGTGAAGTTCTTAATAAGATCAGGAAAACTGTAACCACTGACACATTCAAAGTTTCATTGATGAATTTACTTTTACTGTTTACGACACGAACAAAAGCAGCGAGAAAAACGAGAACATTTTTCCGATCAAAAGCTAGGGTTTTAATATAAGCATGAATCCACATAATTGCCGTAGAAATAATCAATCCTTACTCCTTCGATCAGAATTTAACCAGAAATTGTAAAATACAACGAAAAAATCCATAAAATTCATCCAAGGAAAGAAGTAATTGTCTGATGTTCATACCTGAAAGATTCAGAGAGAGTAAAAGAGAGAGAAAGAGAAGATCGATGAATTGAAGTGAGAAGAGAAAGGGGGAGAGAGAGCGATGAATTGAAGTGGAAGGAAGGGAAGCTAGGGTTTAGGAAGAGAGGAGAAAGGCGCGTGGTAGCAAATACCGAATCATATCAGTTCGAGAAACAGCGTGGAGCAAATAACGAACGAATTCGTCAAACTCAATTATTTAGACTTCAACTGTCACCAAAGGTAACATAATATTTCTGTTTATATCAGAACCGTACGATCAGAATCCACACAATTATTGAAGAGACCAATGCATTCTACCTTGCATCGAACAGTCTATATTTAAACATAAATATTCTGTTACCTCAGAGAATATGGACTCCCACGAATATTTCTCAGTGCAACAATCGCCTAAGGTAACAGAATATTTATATTTAGATCAAAACTGTCCGATCAGAATCCGCACGAATATTGAAGAGAGTACTACATTCTACTTTGGATCGGACGGTCGGTATCTAGAAAGAAATATTATGTTACCTCAAAGATATTGGAATCATACGACACAAGGATAGCTGCTTGCCGCGTTGCGGTTCTTTTTTATAATTCCAGGTGCTCCAAGGAATTCCATCTGTTTACAGTTTAGTCCGGATCTTATGTGGCATATGCTGTTCCCATTTGCTTTTACCTGAGTTGGGCTGTCATGTGTCACCTACGTCGGCAGTCAAATTTATTTGTCAATACGATTTTATGATTGGTATTAAATTATAATTAACAAAAAAATAAATTATGGATATATTTTATATTACTTGAATACACTGGATGTATGTTATTTTTTATTAATATTGTATGTATATTATATTTGATGTAATTACAACTGATGATAAAACTGAATTATTAGGTTTAATTCTTGTTTTAATAATATTTGAGTAGGTTATCATATTTATCAATTAGTTTGTTGACAATATATTGCTATTTATGTAACATTTTTGTCCCTTTGAGTGTATGTAATATTATGTTCACTCGAAATTTAATATATTTTTGAAGTTTAGTCTATATTTGGTAGATTATAATCCGTATATACATCGTGGTTTTTATTTTGTATTATTTTGAGATTATACAACATATATGCTATTATGTTATTAGTATACTAGATACCATAACATATGTAACTAAAATTTTTTTATTTTAATCAACCAAATTCGTCAAAAAAAAAATAGTAATTGTTGTTCGTTTACAATTTTTATTTTAATTATATATTTTAATTTGGACCTTTTTCAACCTTACTAAAATATGAACACAATTTTCTATTCCCTTTCTTTATCAAAGAAGTATGATTTTAATAGGTCAAAGGAAGTCAAATTTTTGTTCTAAAATTGTTAGTTATTAACATAGTGACATAATTCGCGAATTATTCATTTTTTTGTGACGGCAAATCAAACGCCGTATTATTCAGTTGACCGAATTTTTACCGAATTATTCGCATATATTCACAAATTTTACAAATTATTCACGACTAATTTGCGATTTTTTTTACTGTAATATCCGGTCCGAACTCAATGTATAATTCTGAATTATTCCCGAATTACAAATTTTTCACCCATCCAAATCGAACCCATAGGGCCACATAATCCAGTGTATAGACAATCACTGTTACCTTTCCAGCTCCTTGGCCGACATTCTATATCTGTCAATTTCATCAAAGAAAGGTATAAAATTAATGTTCTTTCTTAAGCAACATGCTTTTTATAAGTACTCATTATAATTATATCAAAAGTGCACATCATTAGTACTTGCCTCTAATACACTCAATCCTTAACGGTCCAAATTTTTGCTCATTAAATCAGAATGGTATCATGAAACTTTTGTAGTTATTTTTTTAATTGATTGATACCATTTTCAAAAGTTTTAACGGTTTGTAGCCATGACGTAGATAGAAAGCCAGAGACAGGACGAAATTAAAAAAATGAGATCAAAAGACTGAATAAATTGTTGTATTATAATTTTATTTTACAATTGAATTAAAAGGTACAAATATTTATAAAAATTATATAATGAGGAGGGTCCAATGGCTAGCTCATGTCGTTCATGTCCCGTTATGTCTCACATCTTATATTTCTTTTTTATGAAGTCCAAACGGTTGATCCGAACTGCTCAATATGATATCTATATTAAATTATACTTGCAGACTATTTTTTTTTATTTTACTATTATTTTATATGGATACAAAATTATTGTTTTTTGCGTGGCCCAGATAATTTTATATCTATTAAAAAAATAGTAAATAATTCATTTAAAAATATATATAAAATTTGGTCTCCAAACACATTTTAATATGGATATCATGTTAAGCAGTTCGAATCAACCATTTGAACTTTAAAAACGAAGATATAGAATGTGAGACACAATAATACATGAAATGCACGAGGCATTTGAATCCTCCTCTTATATAATATAATATAAATGACAAAATTGTTTAATTTAATTTATTGAGATTACCCAATTAACCAAATATGGATTAGATTAGAGGGGTGATTTGGGTAATTCCAAGTACCAATAAAATGAGCTTAATAGGGGTTTGTTGTACAAGCATATCAAGAAATAAGCAAGGGGCAGTTACCTCATTAGTTGGAACCGTTGACCCAATTCATTCCAAATTAACAACTCTGTATCTAATATTTATAGTTGTGCAAATAACCAACAATATTTTTTATTAGTATCTGTTTTAGTGGACCACAAAAAACTGTCCCCATTTTAGGTATGATAAAAAGGAGAGAGGAATGAGCATTGGATTTTTAAAATGTCTAGCTATTTGATTTGCATTAAAATTTACATAAATGGTTTAAATTCACGAACGAATGAAAACCATGCAGATGTTAATCTGCTCGCAACAAATTTTGATGCGGATCAAACAACTTGTATCGAACACATTTCGAAAAATCTGATGTCAGTTGAAAAACCCTGCTTCCATAATATAAATATTCAAAATCTAATTTAATAATTTTGAATTGACTAATTAAACTAAAAATCACGCAATAGTCCATAATATAAATATTCAAAATATAATTTAATAATTTTGAATTGACTAATTAAACTAAAAATCACGCAATAGTCCAACTCACTGTGATTCCGATTGAGTTAGATATGGTTTTATTTTTTTAATTTCAAATCAAAATAAGATATCCACATACATTGAAAGTGAATATTAATTTTATGTTTTAGTGCAAAAGTCAAGCCACAGGATTTCGGTGTTGGGCATGTATCCATGTAGCGGGTTGCTTTGAGAAGTCATCATGGAATATAAAATATCAACAAAAGAACAAAGTTATCATTAATTACTTCAATCTTTTATTTATGATAAAAGTTTCTAGTATGTAATCGTTAAAAACTGATATATAAGAAGCTAAAGGTTTGGATTAAGAATATGTTATTTTTTAGGTTAGGCTATTCGACTTTTTGTCTTTTAAAATAGATTAGAATTTTGAGATTTAGTTATTCTAATAAAATAATCAATAGCTATTCTTATTTTGTAATCAAATATACCCTAACAAAATAATGTCGTCACAACAGGAAAAATATATTAATTTATTTGTTTTAACTAATTCCTACCTTTTTTTCAATAAACAATTATCAATATCACAAACAATTGGTCGGTTTTTGTGAAATGATAAAAAAAAAAATCTAATTTTGATGCAAGTGCTTTTGTTTAGGAAAGTTAATTAGTTGGTTTTTGTGAGACATCAACTACTAATGTATCCATGCAAATGTTTCTACACACCATTAATTAACGTCAATTTGATTTTTGTAAAGTAACACATCAATTATCTGGCATGACTTTCATTTAGAAAAGAGCTACAATATTTCACACTAACACTTTATGATGAAATAATTCCCTTATCTCTCAACTAATAAGATATCTATCTTTTATTCGGTTGTTGTATATCTAGGGTTAATTTATTTTTCAATCTTTTCTTCTTTTTGTTGTCATTAAAAAGAATGTAAAACCATTTCAATTAAGCTAGATTAAAAAAAAAATTAAAAGTGTGCACTCTTAAGAGTTTAAAATGAACATTATTTTTGCTCACGACAATGATAAATAGTCATAGTAAATTATATTTTGAATATTTTTTATAATATACTCGTGAATAATGCATTCACGTAAATCAATACTTGAAACCCGTTTTGCAAGTAGGCACACTTCTGAGCTTAAAACGATCCATTTTTTTAATTATGGCAATTTTAGCAAGTTATCATAGTAATAAGAATTTGAATAATATTTATATTATATAATTGATGACCCGCCTCAACACTAATGGAATGCAAATCTCCACATAAAATCTGAACTTAAATTGGGTTCATCCACACCATGCATGAACAGTGCTGGCTAGCCGTTGGGGTCAGAGAGTTCATGCAATGCACATACTCTTTCTAATATTAAATAAAAAATATTGGAATTAGATACAGTGCTCTAATTGTCCCACACAGATTAGATAATTTTATTATTAAGAGTAGGATTTAAATGTCTCAAAAAATGTCTTCATCATATTTTTATTTTTTAACTTTTTAATAATATTTTTTTAAAATTTATATATCAAAATAAAAATATTAGATGCGATTTATATTATTTTTTCTATATGCACAAAATATTTATAACATTTTGGTTTTATTTTTATATGAATTAATAAGTTGAAAATCAATGTACATAATTTATCTATATAAGTGTATTTTTGCAAACTCTTGATACCGATCAAAATAAAATCAAAATGCCGTAATTTTTATGTGTACATAGAGAAACTGACCTAGATCAAATTTAAGGATTTTAATTTGATATTTGAGCTTTAAATTTTATGCTATTAATGTTTAAAAAATAGAGGAATGATGGAGGCAAAAAAAATAAAGACATTTGAACCTTTGCTCTTTTATTAAATGGGGTAGGATATATTTTTATTTTATAAATAATATATATAGTCATGATTTCATTAGTTTATTTTATTTTCTTTTTTGCTAAATATTTCATTTGTGTATTTATTAAAGGGGCAAAGTTTAATTAAGAGCCTTTATCTGATTGAGGCTACACCTTATAATAGTGATAATATTTTAACGGTACAGATACAGATTAAGGATTTGAGAAGGATAAGGTAAGGAAATGTAGCGCCTATGGGTTTGTGATAACTTTTCTAAAAGAAAACTGAAAAAACAAATCAGCAAAAAAAAAAAAAAAAATAAATTAAATTTATAGCATCAAATCGGCAAAATCTCATAATAATAAAATATTGTCGTTGACGGCATGCAACGATAGCAGGTAATTAAACATTATAAAAATTTAACCACAAATGCTGTTTTGAGCATAGCTATTTGTTTGGGCCCAACTAGGTTTGAATGAAGTTTGAGTTGAACTAGTTTCTGTTCAGTGGGTTCAATTTGGACTTGAATTTGGGCTATTTCTCTACATCAACAGTAAACCAAAAAAATTATACACAGTGGTAATAGGGGTGACAACGCAGCAGATAATATTCAATTTGTATTCAATCTGTATTTAAAAATAGATATAAATATTTGATATTCAAACATGCATGCAGATAATATTCAAACATTCAATCTGTATTTAAAAATAGATAAAAATATTTGATATAAACGGAGCACGGTTCTGGATCGGTTCATGCGTGGTTCAAAGCTCTTGTGCTAGAAAATTGTGGATTCTGCAAAATCTGTGTATCCGGACTTTATCCAGATGAGATATGTCACGTAATCAGATACATAGCTACGTGTCGGAGTATCGGACAAGGCCGTATCAAGATCTTAAACATAGGAGTAGGTTTAGTAGACATCAGATCAATTTTTAGGTTCAATTAGCTTTATCACTGCACAATTAGCATTAAAATCTGTGCACACGGAAACTTAAACAGACATGCAATAATATTAAAGTAGTTCGCACGAATCCTAATACAATTCAATGATCACTACATCCATGATCCATCAGGGACCTACTTTGAATTCGTAAGATATATCATGTAAGCGGATACGTCAGCTGTATCGGATACGCAGCCCATAGAGGAGTACCGTAAATTTTAACACGAATCTCATTAACCCCGTACATGCTGATACTTTTCCATGTACAAACTCCAAAAGAAGAAATATAATATAATTATGTGCACCCCGATAAGTCATAACTGTAAAATCTGAGATTTCAGATTTGAGAGCGAGCCTTCCTCTTCTTTTAACTGTACAGAAGTTATTGGTCCATTTCATGTAAATGATGCCTTCATGTTCGATCAGGAACATCCGATTTGAGCTGGACACTTCAGATCGAATTAAACGGTCCAATGAATGCATTATCTACTGGAGAGGATCAGAAACATAATAGGACCTAACGATGTCATCTTCCCAGTAAAAAAATAATAATTTCACCTCCCGACAGGCACAGTGCAAATATGCAGTAAGCCAGTGACCAGTCCACCTTGGGAATGGGCCAATTACAAAAGCTTCTTTAACGTTTAACTTTAAACACTAATTTATTCCCTCATTAGTTGCCGTTTTAATGCACTCTTTCCTTGTCTTTATTATTCCCTTTAGATTTCGTTTTCCTGTCCAAAGGGATTTGTACCGAGTGTTATCGTCAAATCAGCATTGAGATATGCGTCAACGTCTAAGATTTAAAAAGTGGAGAGATTTTGTTCGTACGCACGAATCTTAATATTATTTTAACGGACAGATGACATTCGGATTAGATCTGTCCAAAGAACTTTGGATAAAACCTAAAACAATTTCAAAATCTGCTCCGAAAGAATCAAAGTGGGAAACCATTAAACGAAAGAGTCCGCAAACCCTTAGGTAAAGGAATATTAGACTTCAAATTTTAACCGTCCGATCAGAGTTGATCCCTTAATATTCGTGGCAATGTAGATCGAACAGTGTAGATCTAAAGACAAAATTTCTGTTACCACAGGTGATGTGAATATCACGAAAAACACTTCAGTCCAAAGCCCCCTCTTCCCTCGAGATTTCTCTCTCCTCTGCTCTTCCCTGTGCTCTCGCTACTCTCTGCCTCCTCCCTCCTCTCTCTCTCTCTCTTAAGCGGGAGCAAGTGCATTTCTAACCTTCACATTATGCCATGAAACCCTCACATTCATCACAACTATGTCTCCTCCTCCTCTCTATACACTTGCTATACGCAACCGGAGCAACTCCGACACGTGGCGTTCAGTCGGAGATTGACGCTTTAACAGCTTTCAGAGGAGCCATACACGACCCAACGGCGGCGCTTTCTACATGGGACCCATCTGCCTCCTCTGCACCTTGCTCTTGGCGTGGGATCGTCTGCTCTGACGACGGACACGTGGTGGAACTCCTCCTCCCTCGCCTCAGCCTCTCAGGTCGTATCTCTGATCGAATCTCCGACCTCCCTTTTATAGAAAAGATTAGTCTTTTCGAGAACTCCTTCACTGGACCCCTCCCGTTTTCTCTTTCTCGCCTCCCTCGCCTCACTTCCCTTCTCCTCCAGATTAACATTTTCACTGGACCCGTCCCTTCCTCCTTTTCCCCTCAGCTCCGTTACCTCGACCTCTCTTCCAATGCTTTTACTGGAGAGATACCAATCAATCTCTCCACTTTTGCTTCTGGTCTCCAGTACTTAAACCTCTCCTCTAACCGGCTTCGAGGCACCATTCCACCATCCCTGGGATTGCTCCAAAACCTTCATCACCTATTGCTAGATTGGAACCTTCTAGAAGGCACCATACCAGCTGCCATTGCCAACTGTTCCTCTCTTAACCACCTCAGTATACAAGGGAACAACCTGAGAGGCATTCTTCCTGCTGCAATTCCATCGATCCCCTCTCTACAAATTCTCAGTCTTAGTCATAACCAATTCTCAGGCTCTATACCAGAGACTGTATTCCAGCCCGAGAAGAACTCCTCTCTACGTATTGTACAGCTCGCATACAATGCGTTTACCGACTTACCAGTAACCGGGTCTGTCAGTTCGACACTTCAGGTTCTTGAATTAGAGGAAAATAAGATATCGGGTCCGTTTCCGGCATGGTTAGCTAGCGGTTCTGGGTTAACTGTTGTTGATATCTCTGGAAACAACTTATCAGGTGTAATTTCACCGCAATTGGGGCAGTTAACTGCACTAGAAGAGCTCAGGCTAGGGCGAAACTCGTTCTCTGGTTCAATCCCAATTGAAATCACAAAATGCCGTGCTCTTCGGATTCTTGAACTTGAAAAGAATCATTTTTCTGGTGAGATACCAGTAGCTATAGGAGGTTTGAATTCACTGAGAAATATCTATTTTGAGGAGAATGGTTTGTCAGGGGAGATTCCAGTTAGTTTAGGTAACCTCTCTCGGTTGGAAACACTCTCACTCGGCCAAAACCGCCTCACCGGCTTCCTCCCTGACGAATTGTCCCGGCTTAGCAACCTAACATTTTTAGATGCCAGTGGTAATAACTTAAGTGGTAGAATACCTGATAGCATTGGAAATCTTACAGCATTGCAAAATTTGAATTTGAGTAGCAACAGTTTTTCTGGCCGAATTCCCGCATCAATTGGTTCCCTGACAAATTTGCGGGTTCTCGATCTCTCTGAGCAAAAAAACCTGTCAGGAAGCCTCCCTGAGGAGCTTTTCAGCTTGCCGAACCTTCAGTATATATCACTTGCTGGCAACTCTTTTTCCGGTGATTTGCCCGAGGGGTTCAGTAGCCTCTGGAGTTTGCGGCAACTCAACCTCACAGGAAATTCCTTCTCGGGTTCAATTCCTGCTACCTATGGATACCTTGAGGTGCTCTCAGTTCTCTCTCTTGCCAAAAATAGAATAGCTGGTGCAATACCACCCGAGCTGGCCAACCTCTCAAACCTTACCGTGCTTGAATTACGTGAAAATCAGTTATCGGGCTCCATTCCAGCAGGCCTTTCTCGCCTTGCCTTTTTAGAGGTGCTTGACCTGGGTGGAAATTCTCTTTCAGGTGAAATCCCACAGGAGATCTCCAATTGCTCTTCACTTGTTGCGCTAAAACTGGACGGTAACCATCTAACTGGAGAGATACCATCATCTCTCTCCAACCTGTCCAAGATGCAAATCCTTGACCTCTCTTCAAATAACCTCAATGGTTCCATTCCATCTCTACTTGCTCAGATCCCAGGTTTAACATCTTTTAACGTGTCAAACAATGAACTCACCGGTGAAATACCGAAATTTGTTGGTTCCCGGTTCAGGGTTGCATCAGCTTTTTCTGGTAATCCAAAGCTCTGTGGGTCACCACTTGAGACTGAGTGTGATGACTCTAAAAAACAGCAAAGAAGAAAGAAAATAGAGCGGTTTGCTCTTTTTATCGGTGTAGCAACAGCAGCATTACTTCTCGTGCTTTTGCTTTGCTGCTGCTGTGCAATTACTCTACTAAGATGGAGGCGGCAGTTCCTTGAAACCCAAAATGGGGTGAAGAAGCATAGAAGCCCGGGAAGGGGAAGTGGGTCCAGCACAGGCACAGAGGCCGGGTCCCGGTTACCAACTAAGCTGATTATGTTTAACAGCCGCCTAACTTATGCCGATACAGTTGAGGCGACACGGCAGTTTGACGAGGAAAATGTGCTTAGCAGGGGCCGGCACGGGCTGGTTTTCAAGGCATGCTACTCTGACGGAACTGTTCTATCCATTCTTCGACTCCCTTCCACCTCGACAGATGGTGCGGTTGTGGTAGAAGAGGGGGCATTTAGAAAAGAGGCTGAGTCTCTAGGGAAAGTGAAGCACCGTAATCTAACTGTGCTTCGTGGGTACTATGCGGGTCCCCCACCGGATGTTCGATTGCTTATCTACGACTACATGCCAAATGGCAATCTCGCTACGTTGCTACAGGAAGCGTCACACCATGATGGTCACATTCTCAATTGGCCAATGCGTCATTTGATTGCGCTCGGTGTGGCCCGTGGGCTAGCGTTTTTACATCAGTCGGGTGTAATTCATGGGGATGTGAAGCCGCAAAGTGTTTTGTTTGATGCAGATTTCGAGCCCCACTTATCAGATTTCGGCCTTGAACCAATAGTAGTGACTGCGGGGGCCGCGGCTGCTGCAGCGGCGACATCCACATCATCGGCACCAGTGGGGTCATTGGGTTACGTGGCGCCAGATGCCGTTGCGGCGGGGCAAGCAACTAAGGAAGGTGATGTGTACAGTTTTGGAATTGTGCTATTGGAGCTGTTAACGGGTAAGCGACCTGGTATGTTTGAAGGTGAAGAGGAGGATATAGTCAAGTGGGTGAAGCGGCAGTTGCAAACAGGGCAAGTTACGGAATTATTGGAGCCGGGTTTGCTTGAACTGGATCCGGAGTCTTCTGAGTGGGAGGAATTTTTGCTTGGTGTGAAAGTAGGTTTGTTGTCCACGGCACCTGATCCATTGGAACGGCCAGCTATGACAGATGTGGTATTCATGCTCGAAGGCTGCCGTGTGGGGCCCGATATTCCTTCCTCTGCTGACCCCACCTCCCACCACTCCCCTGCTTGAAGAGGTAGCTAGTTGTTAATTTTCTCTCCAAATTTTCTCAGTTGGAAATATAGATATGTACTAATTTTCTCTTGTTGAAATTTTCAGCTCCTTTTACTCTTACCGATGCTTCTTCTTTGAGACTCTCACTGATTGTTGGTGATATTGGTGTCAGGTATTAAATGACTGACTGATTAAGTTTTCATTTTATTTTTCCTTATTGATGCGGTGATATTAGGCAATGGTTACTACTACCGGTACCAGTGGTATTATATGCTGGTACCGGTAGCTTACATTTTAGGAGATGAAACTACTTGGTTAAAGCTGTAATGTTTCACATCAAGTTCTCTTTGGACTTTGTTATAATTTAAAACTAGAAAAGATTCTGGAAAATGCTAAGAATAACTAACCATATACGATAAATAAAATTTGTTTTGTTTCCTCTAGACCTTGATAAGAAATCATATTTATGTCTCTTTCATCTTTCTCCATTTTGCTTCTTAGCCAAGAAGTTACCTGAACTACATTGTTAATATTTGTGCTTTGCTCAGGCACTTTCTTTCGACAGGCTTGTTGTCAGTACTGTTTTCTCTTCACGAGGGCCGCTGTCAGTAGCGAATCAATGGTATGTGTTGGGAAAACTCAAAATATGTGCAACTTTTGATCTAGTTTAGGTACTAACTACTAGAAGGGCATTATTGTAACTTTTGAGGTAGGCTTGGTACTAACCACTAGAGGGCATTATTGTAACATTTAATTCATGTTGGACTATTTTGTAAAATTGTTGAGGATATTCAATGGGGCTGATTTGTTGTGAGGCATTGTTGATACAAGACACTCAGCAGTTAGTTACTTTTTCATGCCTTATGTTATCAAATTTACTGAAATTGTAACCAAATATGATAAAGGGATAATTTTGTATATCCTCAAAAACTTCAAAATTACGTATTTCTCCTCCAAAATTCGGACCATGATATTTACCCTTCTAAATTTAAAAAACTCACAAATTTACCCAATTATTACCTTTTCTATTAAAACTCATTTTAAGTTGAGAGATTTTGAAATTTAGAAGGGTAAATATGATATTATGAATTTTAGAGGTGGAAATAGGAGATACATAATTATCAGTTTTCAGGGGTATACATGAAATTCCACCTAAAAAAAACATATTGGAGCCAGCGCTTGTGTTCTACTGGATTTAATTAAAAAGAATTGTAACTATTTGTTAGTAATATTTATTTCACGTTTATTATATTTTTCGATATTTATTAGCATTTGCCTGTACTTTGGTCTTTGGCATGTCTCATAAATGCCGCCAAATGTTTGATATCAGGTTCTGGCAATTACTAATTAATAAGTAGCTGTCACTGGTACGCCAACTTATTTGTCAGTATTTTTCAATAAATTCTCTGATTTAACATGTGGAGGATGTCAGAAGAGGCTATTTTTTTTTTTTGCCTTTTTGACATGTGGAGGTGGTCCCATTTTCCATCTAACGGCTACTCTCCAAATCATTTTGTAATTAATATTATCTGATATGATATGATTATGGTATGGCCAATATAAATAATTGAGCATGCAGGATTGCAGGTGACCGTTTAATCAGACACAAATTTTATGTAATTGCACTTTCTTTGTCAGATGCACATAATATATAAAAAAACAGGGTGGATCTTTGACTGAAACAAAAAAATAATGGGAAAAAATGGGTCTTTGTCGGCAGGAGTGAATCCAGGACTTTAGTAAGGGGACAAAAATATATTGAATCAAATTTAAACAGCTCAGGTTCTAATCAAGTTTTAATTAGATTTAAATTCATTAATTAATTAGATACTCTGTAAAAACCAATACTTTGACTTATATTTTTAATGCTCTGATTTGTATTTTTTGATGCTCTAACTTATAATTCTAATTACCAATTAATAATTCAAGAAAATTATATTAATATTAACTCTAAATTTAACTCGAGTTACAAATCAAACATCTAGAGGTGGACAAAAGTTATTTCAAGGAGAAACAAAGTCGACCATATAGATCTCTACTAAAACTTAAAATTCAGGAGAGACAACTGTCTTCCGGGACCATGTAGGTTTGCCCCTATTTGTTAAGTATCTATACCTGTAAAGGTTGACACAGAGACGAGCGCGGAGACTGAGAAAGGTGATCATAAAATTAGTGGGACTATAGTATAACTTTTCTCTATTATTGCTACGGGATGAGGATACTGGAGTAGGGGAATTGAAATAATTGTTCAATTATTTATTAGTCAGTATTAACCAGTACTGCTGGGTCCCTCCATTAGAATTATTTATATTTTTATTGGATTTGCATTGGATTTGCATTTTTGCTGAAATAAAAGAGATGTCATGTATGTTTTCTTTTCATTTCTTGTGCTTTATTTTCTTATTTGACCATTGACCGTGTAACATGTTAATGTCTGATATACTGCGCATGAATATGAACTTAATTGTATAGATCAGGGTGGGTGCTTTCATATTGGCACAATTCAATGATTCACACAACTTGAACCGTCGGATTAACAAATTCATGATATCTATATACTTCTATATGAATGTGACATCTAATTTAATATACATAGGCTTTGTCTTCATTTTCGTTGTTATTTTAACCAAAAAAATAAAAATTCATTTTTCACATTTTGATCGTGTCAAATTCCACCTGATTTTCTTGATATTATTTATAATTTTTGAGAAATTAAGCAATTTGAGAAAAAAAAAAAAACAAGAAAAAAGATAAAGAAACGAAGAATAAGAAACAAATAACTTAATTGATAATTTAACAAAAGCATGTAAAAAGTAAAAGTAAGAAAATAAAAGGTAATGTAACTATGTAATTAACTAGCATGTTTCGGAAGCTATTCCTTTTATTTAGTGTGTTGGGCTGTTGGCCCATATTCACTTTTTACAAATAATTATTCTCATCAGCCCACAAACTGATTCTTTGTTAGGCCCATCTATATCCTTCAGCTTCCTTAATTTAAACAATTTCTTATCTTCTTCCCTTCAACAGCTGAACACTACTGACACACCGTAATTTCATCCAACCAATTAGCTGCCAGGGGTAATTAACGTAGCTTAAGAATGTATTAATTCATTGCACATTAATCAAATTTCTAATAACCATCACGAACCCAAAAAAATAAAATAGCATTTTTGCTTGTCATCTAGTCAAATCCTGACGCAACACGAGCGGTGTGAGGCCGCTGTGCACCGTGCTAGAGAGAATGCTAAGTCATGTGAAGAACTACCAGGGGAATGCGTATCCTATGATATACCTCAACTTTTGAGTTTATGGATATATGGGCTAGATTTTAAACTGTCTATTCAGATGCAGGGGTATTAATAGAAAATAGGTTGCTTCAAGATTCATGCTTCAAGATTTTTACACGTATCAACTCAAAAGTTGAGATATCTTGGGGGATGGGGCTTCTATTTTTTTTTTTTATATCATGTGCCTAGAAACTAAATTGAAATTTGGTTTTTCAAGTTGCTTTAGCTCTTCTCCTAAAATGTCAAATTTGTACTTGTGGCCTAGTTATTATAATTTCTTTTTATGATTGTGAAAACTTGAATTCAAATTTTAGTGATATTTTACATTTCAACCCTCTCAATCTAAATTTTCTAATTCCGCCCCTGCTTAACTCACATCATTCCAGAAAAAAGAAAATTTACCATAAACAAATTTACAAACGTGCCCCTGGTTCATATGCAAATTAAGGCTGAGGATCCAAAGGGAAGAGTTTCTTAGTAGCCATGGAATTTGCTTCTCTCATGTAGGTTGATCAATCTTCGGGTTTATTATGAAAATTTACTAATGATTTTCTACAATTTTGTCATTCTGTGTGAGTCTACTACGGATCAATTTTGGATCGAGACACTGTTTAGATATTATATCAGAATTTCTGCTATTTTGGACAAATACTGTACTGAATTCAAGATCATCTCTTAGTTTCCTTTCGTTTTGTGATTTGTAACTTCGTTTTCTTTCTGCTTTTTGTAAATTACTAATTTTCCTGATGACTTTTACAGTTATTTGAAAGGCAATTAGTTGTTTTTTCAAAGAACATATAGAATACAATATGTTTCTAAGAAGTAGAATATATCAGTAAATGAAGAAAGTATTTGAAGTTGCCTGAGACACCTAATATACCACAGAAAATATAACACCAAAACGAAGTTCACCAATAAATTTTCGAAAAAAAGTTTGTGAGAAATCTGAAGCCTCTACTTACTAATGGCCAACACTGATGGTGGTATTATCTTCAGAAAGAATGGTTATAATTTCTTGAAAACAGTATTGCAACTGAACAAATAATTAAAAAAAAAACAGAGAGAAAATCCGGCTGCTAAGTTTCCTACATACATACATTGATAAATATATATTATCAACATAACCATTCCATCCAATTAAATTGTTTGCATTATATAACACGAAACCAACCTGTAGCACACACAAACTGGAAGAAACTGTAACACAGATAATTACTGAGGCAATGCTAGTTTAGCTTCAAAGTGAAAGAGCAAAACTGAAAAATAGTGAAAGAGAACAGTCGATTTTTTAACGTGGTATCTCCCTAAGGAACTAATCCACGGGCCTAAACACCTCTCCAGGAGGTGGCTCAGTCAGCCAACCCAAGCAACAATTCCACTATTCCATGATTCATTCCTTCTCGGCGGAGCAGCCATTACATTACATACCTATTACAATTTCTTCTTTCTTTTTTCCTTCATAGATCTAAGCTTTTAGTTCTTTTGCTATATATATTTCCATTTTACAAGGTTAAAAAGGAGATCTCCTAAAAAGGGAAGGGTATCCGCGAGGGTAAATAGTAACTATCTGCGAGGGTATACTGACAAAAAAAGTGCTTTTCCTATTAGCGACAATAGTATCTGCGACGATATACTGACAGAATCCCTCACGAATAGTGCCCCCATCTAGATAATCCATTATATGACGTTCTAATCATACTGCAAAAACAGTTTTAAATTATAGTTAGAAACTCAACATATATAAAATAATATTATAGTAATGAGTGAGGCTATGGTAATATGCATATTACACAATGGTACGCACTATGAAATCATATCTCTGTTTTTAAAGTCCAACAGTTTATTTGAACCGTTGAACATGACCTTCATATGAAAATGTACTTGCAATCCAATTTTACATTTCTAAAACTTTTTTACTATTTTTTTAAATAGATAGAAAATCACTTAATTTGAAAATTCTAGACCATCCAAAAACAGTGGTATTCTACTTATTTAATAAGATGGTTAAAAAGTTTCAAAAAATATAAAATTTATCTGTAAGTACATTTTCATATGGAGAATATGTGTAACAGCTCGGATCGACTGTTTGAACTTTAAAAATAGAGATATGAATCCATAGCACTGGTTGATCGGTAATATGCATACACCATAGCCTCACTCTACAGTAATAATCAAACATAAGAAAGAAAGATGAATTGCTATTTACAGTTCCACCTTAAGCATATGTAAAACCAACAGAGTATAAGAGAATCTCAGTGCTGTCTGCTATCCAAAACAGTAATGGGGACTAATACTTCAGCCTGAAAAGAAAAAGGATAAGTGGCATATATGGGCTTTTTGTTTCTTAGTAATGGCGGTACAAATTAACATATAAATATGTGCCTGAATAAGAATCAATATTTGCCAAACATAAGTAATTGTCCTGACTTGACAATTGAAAGTGTTGGTACAATTCATAGCATGATCAGTACCAATGAAGTACCAAAACAAATGATAGGTATATATGTTAACATTAATGATATTTATTACTGAAAAAGGAAATGAATTGAAGAGTGAAAACTCATACCTTCAGGAAATATGTAATAGTGTGAGCATTTTCGAATTTATTTATGAACACCACAGGTATTTGAGAAAGTTTTGGCCAATCTGGACCTGATTCTTTGCACCTCATCTTCAAATCAAGAGAGCAACGACTAATACATAGTTCTTGGAGGATTGGTGGAAGTTCTGGCAGAGACTCTAACTTTGAACAATTTCCAATGGTTAATTTGTTGACAGCAGAGAGGCTCTTTATTGGCTCTGTAGAAAGAAGCAAGGGATCATCTATGACAATCTCATCCACAGAGAGCAGAGGTTTTTCCTGAGTGCTTGGACTTGGTAGTTGTGGTTGGGTTGAAACGGATCTCTTCAATTTTGGCATGAACATTCTTAAAATCAAATAGAAAAAGGTGCATAAGAGACTCTGGAAATATGAGAGTGCTCTTCTTGAACATGCCAATAACCAATTGTTGAACTCATCATTTCGATCTGATATTTGCACGGTGCCATCCTCCTTCCTTTTAGTCTCATTTTTTTCCAATGGTAATGGAGAAGCAATTGCTCGAGATAACTCAGGACATTTAGAAACACACAGATGTTCTATAGAAGAGAGGCCAAGTAAGCTCCCTAGGGATGCCAAGACCGGGCAATTATGAAAGGTTATTTGTTTTAGTGTTTTCCATCTACTAAACACTTCTTTTGGAGGAAGACTTGTAATATTTGAACAGTCATACAAGTTCAATTCAATGAGAGACTGAACATTTTCAAAAGCTTTTGGCAAAAAAATATCTAAATGACCACATGAGCAAATACGGAGCTTCGTAGTGCGAAGGGAGAAAACATTCTTCCTGCACCAATATCTTTGGACATCCACTTATAACTAATTCTTTCAGTGAAATAAATTTGTTGAAACCTCCTGGTGGCAAGTTCATCAGTTCCCCACAACAAAAAATAACCAGTTTCTCAAGGGCCACAAATCGTTCAGGGTTTTGGAGCAAACCTTCATTTAATGATGCAATATTTCTACATATATTTATCTCCATATCAACAAGATCTGATAAGCTCCCTGATTTGCTTCTTTGATCATTCCAAAAATTTGGAAGAGCGTTCAATCCCAATTCTGTAAATTCCAGCACCTTTACGCCAACTGGAACAGGAGGCAAAACTTGCAACTTTGGACAATTAATTACTTTGAGTTTTCTCAAACACTGCATCCATTTGTTCGGTTGCTTTGCCAAACACCATTCTTTAAGTCCCATTTTAGAAAATGAGAGCTCTTCGAGAGATGGAAAGGGATCTACTGTAAATGACAGGTTGCATTCATGAATGATCACCTTTACTGAATACATATTATTAAAATCTATGTACTTTAGGAGAGGCAGTTCCTCCAAACAAGGTAAGTTCTCAAAAGTACACGAATTAATTGTTAAACGTACAAGCTTTGAAAGAGCTTGTGTTGTGAACCAGATAGGAGGTCTTCCAGTACCTTTGTATTCCAATATACTCAACTCCTTCAAGCCATGATGAGGTTCAAGGTGATCAAGCACATCTTCATTAAGATGCGGTTTATCTGGTCCTTCAGTCCATGATGCCCATTCTAAACTCAGTTCATTAAGATTTGTTTTGTCTTTCAAGTTGGCTTGTTCAACTTCCTCACAACTACCAACATTTCCAATTCCATTAATTGTTAATCTCCGAAGGTCTCTCATATCACTTAGCTCGCATATTTTAAATCCATCAACCTTGCCCACATTAAAAGACAACTCTTGTAGTGAAGTGAGTCTGCCTATACCAGCAGTGGTCCTTAACCACTCTGGTGGTGCAGTGAGATGCCTCAAATTAATAAGCCTACCCCAGGTATTTACCTGTTTTAGTTGATCGGTATCAAACACATTACAAACCATGGTTTCTAGAAGGTAAAGCCTTGACACTGATTTTGGAACTGCATTAATTCTAGATGAACGAATATTTAAGTAACGGAGATGCAACAATTTATTAACACACTCAGGAATTTCCCTTAAGTTATTAGCAAACAATATTAAAAGCCGAAGTTTTTCCGTTCCTTTCAACATTTCAGTAAGAAGTGAGTTAGCTTGATAATAACCAAAATGTAAAATGAGGGTGCGCAAGTTTCTCAAACCAGAAATACTCGACTCACAAGGACCATCGATCTGCACATACAAATGGCGAAGAGTATTTGGAATAGACTCCATTTTGTTTGTACTAGTTCTCAAGCATTCACCTTGAGAAATAAATATAGAAAGATCATGTATCAAATCATGCATGACAAATTCATCTCCAGACCTAATGAAAATTGATTTACTTACCATATCATCAAAGTATTTGGAACCTACATCCTCTGGTCTCATTGTACCATTGATGTTTGGGGGCACCATCCCCAGAGCAATCCACATGTTAATTAAATCATGCTTACGAAAGACATAATCTTTGGGAAATATGCTACAAAATGAAAAGCATGGTTTCAAATATGGGGATAAATATTGATATGTTAATCTCAAAGCTGGCATGATATCATTATGTGTTTGCTCTAAGCTCCATAACTCACTTTCTAATATATTTCTCCAATGTACATCGCTTAGATTGGAGCATAATATCCCTCCCACTGTCTTTGCTGCCAGTGGGGACCCTTTTAGTTTTTTCACTATATCTCTTCCAATTGCTGCCACCTCCTTGTGATAATCGGGGTCTTTACCCCCCAAAGCGCACTCCTTGAAAAGATCCCACATATCACATTCATTCAAACTCTCCAAGATAATTGAATCTATTACATTAGGTCCAACCAATGTGACAACTGTTTTCAATCGAGTCGTCAATAATATCATGCTTCCACTCTTTCCTTCTTTTAAAGGAGCTACGAGTTTTTCCCATCCTAGTTTATCATTTTCATTCCATATATCATCAAAAACAACCAAAAACTTCTGAGACTTTAATTTCTCTATAAGTTCCGTTTGAATCAAATCAAAACTCTCAAAATCTGCTTTTCTCTTAAAAACCGCTTCATACAACTTCTTTGTTAACAATTCCACGTCAAAGTTGTTAGAAATACAAACCCACATTCTCAATTCAAAATGTTTTATCACGGTCAGATCATTATACACAAGTTGAACAAGAGTAGTCTTGCCAACCCCACCAACTCCTATAATGGGCAATATTGTAAAATTCTTACCCTCTATTTTGCAAACGGGGTTCAATAACTTCTTAATGATATCCTTCTTCACTTTCTCCCGACCAAATACATGAGTTCCCACATTCAATACTGAACTAGTTTGACGGCTACTGATGGCCGACTTAACCATCTCTTTTTGGTCCTTATTCAAGTCTCGAATGAGCATGTAAAACTCAACGACACCAGCAGCAACGTCATCTATTGCCTTCACAGCCTTAATTAAATTATTTAAAAAGGAGTCCTTCTCAACCGCCGTAAAAAAAAAGTTCTAAAATTCGTGATAGCCTTGTTTACCTTGTTTTTCTCAGCTTTCAGTGCTCTTTCCTTCTCATAGTTGTACTTTATCTCGTCCATCACATCATCAGCTTGGTCAGCAGCATCCCTGAGCTGCCATAGCCAATTCTCCAGTGCCGGATTCTCCTCCCTGATCAGCCCCTGGTCTACGGCATTCACCACCGCTTGGATCTTTGGCAGGGCCTTCTCAAGCCGTGTCAGCTCATCCTTCATCCCCAGCTGCATCTTCTTTTGGTCCTTGGCATACTTGATGAGCTCGTTAATCAGTCTGGAAATGACTGCACTCGCAAACCAGCCACTGACATCAAGCCCCCCCGCCATTGAGATCTCAGAAGTTAGAATTTCAAAGAGCAATGAGAGAGCAATAGCAATTTTGGTACTCTTGTGTAGAAAGTTGATGAAGAATAATTAAGCAACAAAGTGTTTTCTTTAATTCATTTTTAAGTCAAGTTGGTACGGTGCAATTATTATATTTTTTATAAAAACCCGTAGGCAATTACGATGCATTAATTATTGATATGCGCAGAATCAGCCACATGCTGGCTGCTAAAATTGAAAATTTTTTATTTGTATAATATATTATAAAATAAGAGATGGAAAGAGAAAAATTAGTATCTCAATTTTTATGCATAGAATTATAGGTTGAAAGTTTACCGATTCAAAGTTTTAGATCGGTAAAAAATTCCAGCCGATTCATTTTTTCTTTATTAGTTTTTCGCTGTCGTTAGTTTGAATGACAAGATTGAAGAAGTATTTTTATTTTTAAAAATTATTATTAAATAATATAGAAAAATAGATGAAGTATATTATAATTTGGATGTACTACAAGAACTGCCACAAATGGTTTGGATTCAAAATTTGAACTGAGATCAATTATTCGAATTCAAACTATTTTTTTTCCATCAGCACAACAAGCAACAATATGTTAAAACTATTGGCAACCAATAATTCGATTTGAATTTTTTTTTGGAACCGGATTATTGATCTAGGTCCAATCTTTGAATCCGGATAATTGATCTCGGTCCTTTTAACACATTCAAATTATAAGATACTCTATAAGTTGGGTCACTTAGTTTTGGATAGAGAGTTGAAGGAAAGTTGAGAAAAGTAGAAAGTAATTAATGATTTGAGATGAGATAGTAATGTGGGAAATTTTGTGGGTGGGTAGCTAGGGGAAACAAACTTTTCAGATCAAATTCAATTGTTTTTTCTATATTCTCTTTTTTTTTCTTTTTTTCTTTTTTTTTAGTTTAAAATTAGAACAACTGTGTTTTGGTGGAAACAGAGAGTTGACGCGTGTTGACTACTGTTGAGAGGAAAGTTAAGGAGAGTGGAAATGAATGGTACAAGATAATGTATTAAATTTTGTGGGTGGATAGAGGAAAGGACTGATAATAATCTGAAACTTTTAGAAGTGCGTTTTGGTTTGGCAACAAGTTAAAAAAAAATGCGTTCACATGACTATCAATAATTAATAATTGATTAATTAAATTATCGTGTATATATAGATTTCCTCTGGCCAGGCTGTACAACAAAGTCTGTGGAAGGGATGGAAACTGGAAGTTGTACCTTTGAAGAATGTAAAATCACATTCTTCGCCACTGCATGCATGCTGCACAGGATAATGTAACTTCTCTAACTCCATTTTTTTTTTGTAGCAGGTGGGTAGAGAAGGAAATATGTGACACGCCGTGATTTGGTCACGTGACGTGACGTGACGTGATCAACTTTTTTATTTTACGTGACATGACGTGATGTGACCAAAATGGTGAATGGTCAGGTCACGTCATGCGAATGGTCATGTCACGCATAGTCACGCCGTGACCATACGTGACGTGATCACACGTGACGTGACGTGATCACACGTGACGTGACGTGACATGACGTGTCGTGACATAAATTAGTCATGTCAATTTTTTAATATTTTAATTTAAATTGTTCAAAATTTAGAAAAAAAAATATAAAAAATTCTAAAATAAGTAAATAATTTTGTAAAAATTAATTTTTTAGGAAATGTTGTATCTAATATTACTTTAAAAAATTAAATTACAAATATATATTAGACTAAACTAAAGAAAATAAAAATCAGTATTACATAAGTACCAATATCACTGAACTTACACTAAAATAAAAATCTAAATACTCTATATATATAAAAAAAAGTTGGATACTCTATGTTTCATACCGTGACGTGACTGGTTCGCGTGACGTGACGTGACGTATATTTTCACTAGAATGTGGTCACGTCACGCGTCACGCGAGTCACGTCACGTAATCGACACACGTGACGTAACTAGTCACGCCGTGACAAATTTCCTTCTCTACAGGTGGGAATTGACAATCCACCAACTTAATTTGGAGCCTACCCTTGAATATTTTCTTTTAAGACAATTATTTATCTAATTATTTTTCTCTATCAAGCTACCGACTTCTTCTTTTTTAATACGATCGTGACAAGAGTCGACAAGGACTAATTAAAATAAACAAGAAGAGAAGAATTCTTATTCGCCTCCCCTTCTCCTTCATCCCCTTATATATTCTATCTCAAAGATTAAGATAACATATTTTCCCTTAAATAAAGAAGAAGAGATGAAATATATTCTCTCAAATTGCTGGCTTATCTCCCTTGGTTCTCTCATATTGCCTCCTATCCAGGTTTTGTGTTACTATTCGTTAGAATTACCATCCATTTCTATATCTCCCACAATCCCTGACAAGATCCATGTGCATTTGTAATCCAGAAAGAATATAATTATTTATCCACTAGGCACAATATGCAATTATTTATCCACTAGCTAGGTTCAATATATAATATGCTGTCTTTAGAGTGAGTTCCAATCGCTTATTATTTGGGCCCTGATTTGGGTTCGGCCTGTTTATTTCTAGATTAAACAATCAATTATTCCTACTTGGATCAGAACAGCAGGAATTATCTTTCTATAGTCTATTTCCTTTATTGCAGAAGGGGAAAATGAAAGAAACAAATTAGCTTGTGGTTTAATTAGTGAAGACTCTTACCCGGTTAATAGCACTGTATATTTGTAACATTGTGCATGTTATTAGATACATGTCATGTTATGTACTGTGTTATTTATTGTTAAATTGGCATTGTTTTTTTTTTCATAAATAAGTTACTAAACTACGCTCATAACTCAATTGATTAATATTTTTTTTATATAGTTTATAGAACCAGTCTTTGTTCTAGTAGTAAAGAGCAACATCCTCAGTGTGAGGGTTCGTGGATTTTTTTTTTTGCGTGTTTCATGCCCGTAAGCACTTACATTCAGTTACATTGTTACTCATTTAACTCCTGATTTCTAAACATAGGATATGAAAATCCTGTATAATTTCATCCCTCAACTCGACCTAATCTAGCCAGATAGTGTGCCATGTCGTTTTGACATCTCCTGACATGATTACATGTGTATGTGCATGTCCGAGTTCAAACAGTCAGACCTGATCACCAAGGTCCTGTAAACCAGCATGATCTAGCAAAACTGCACGATAAAAGCATATGGTTAGTGTCTTCTTCCTCGAGCCAGCATACAGCACACATTCCATCCCCTATAGATAACCGGGACGCTATAATTTTTCCAAAGTGGCAGTCTACCATGAACTATTTTCCATAGAAAGATTCTTATTCTCGGCTGAACATGACCTTTCGTCCAAACTATGTCCCACACTTCCTTTGGTACCTACCCTGCACCCTGTATCATGCCCCTGTTTTGCATTGCTTCATCTCACAGATGGTGATATACTTTCTTAACTGAGTACTCGCCATTAGTTGAGAGCTTAAAAATGAGATTGTCCTGTCCTGCATCCTCCCTTGGGGGCGCCACATTAGTTAGAATTTGCATACATGCTTGATATCCAAACATCTGAGTCAGAACATTAACATCCCAGCAACCCGAGTTCTCATACACCAGCTCCTTCACAACCTTTTTGCTCACATTCCCCTTATCTGAATTCTGTCTAAAATTAACCACCTCTTGAAACCACGGCTGAGCATAGATTTTGCACTTCTCTCCATTGCCAATTTTCCAATGAACTAGGGGCATCAGTCTTTCTCGAAGTTTCATTATGCTTCTCCAAAAAACTGTAGTACTATACTTCCTTTTACTGTGCCACAATTCAGTTCTTGGTAAATATTTTGCAGCCACCGAAGTAACCCACAACTTATCTGATCCCTGTGCTAATCTCCACAGAGCCTTCATCACCAGTGCCTCATTCAACGTACCAAGTTCTCTGATTGCAAGGCCCCCCATCCCCAAAGGCCTTGTTATTTTCTCCCACGATATATAAGCCCCCCAATAGAACCTTCTTATCTTATCGTTGAGAGTTTTAATGGCCTGGTTTGGAAGTTGTACATTTGCCATGTAATATACCAGTAACGACTGCAATACCAATTTGATAAGCACCACTCTACCAGCTGGTGATAATAGGCGCCCCTTCCATGCTTGTTATTTAGCTGAGATTTTTTTTTTCTTTGTTTAGTAAAGGTTGAAAATCAAGCCACCTAACAACTATGTAATATCTATGTAATATCTACAAAGAATTGCCACTTATGGGTTTCTAACCTGTAACCACTCACATGGAGAGCATTGCCTTTGCTACTAGGCCAAATGCTGGTTCTCAATTTAGCCGAGAATTTTTAAATAATTAGAATTTTTAAATAATTAATCATAGGATGCTCTTCATGTATCAATAGCAGCTCCTAAATATTTTGTTGAGGTGTTAGTTTCCGGCACCATCAGGATTGAAGATACAGCTTGGGATACGCTTGAGCAAAGGGTACTCTTTTCCGGGCCTATATGCTGACCCAAAATAGTGGAGAAATCATGCAGAGTTTTGCAATTTTTTCTTGCTTCTTCTTCAGTTGCCGCTCCAAAGAGCAACAAGTCATCAGTATAGATACAATCTGGGAGAGGAGGTGCTAGTGGCGCCAATTTAACCCCCTTCAGATGCCCCCTTCTTATCTGGGTGTCTTGACAATAGGTCTATCCCAAGAATGAAAAGATACGGCAACAACGCGCAACCCTGCCGCAAACTGCTATAAGGTTTGAAGAAATCTTGTCCCGGCCCATTAAACACCACTTAGTACTCTGCCGATTTAGCACACATCATCACCCACTATGTAAATTTCTCCGGGAACCCATATAGAGGAAGAATTGACTCTAGATACGACCAATCCATACGGTCGAAAGCTTTGGAAAGGTCCATTTTCAAACATAACTTACTTCTTTTGTAACTTGGCAAATTAAACGAGTGCAACACTTCACACAACAGAATTATATTCTTTGAGATTTCCCTTCCTGACACCAATGCTGACTGTGACATAGAAATCAGATTTGCTATGTACGGTATTAGCCTCAATGCCAAATTACAGCTTGGAAATTATTTTTTAAATCGTATTACAAACAGAGATAGGCCTCAAATCCTTGACATGAGTTGGGTTCTCTACCTTGGGCCCTAGAACCAGATTAGACCGCCCAACATAGCTTGGCATTAGACCTGTGTTAAAAAAAGCCTTAATCTCTTTCAACACTAATGGTCCAAAATGGGCCCAATTCTCTTGCAAAATCTGCACATTAAATCCGTTAGGACCCGGTGCTTTATGGACCCCAGCATCACCAAGGCTACTAGAATTTCTCGGTCTGTAGGCTCTGCTTGCAAATGATCCAAAATAAATTCTGGAATTTTCGGCTATTGCTGGAATTCTGGAAGATCTAGAAAATTTCAAGTTATATGTTTTTCTCTTTTGAAAATATTATTCTATCAATTTGAATTGCATCTATGAGCATATGTTTGTGTTTGTTTATAGGGTAAATTTCATCGTAAGTCACTCAACTTTGCTCTTTGTTACTAATTGGTCACTCAACTTTGATTTGTCTTCCGAAAACCACCGAACTTTTAATTTGTTCCGATTAAGTCACTCTGTTAAGTTTTCCATCCAAAATTTAACAGAATCTGATGTGGAGGTCCAACTCATCATTTTTTTAAATTATTAAATTTTTTGACTTAATTGGGTACAAATTGGAGAGACTATTCTATTTCCATCATTCCTCTTTTTTTTTTTTCTTTCCCTCTTCATCTTTCTCCCAGACTTTCATTTCCTTTCACTCCTTCGTAAATTTGTTTCAAGATTCAATCAAACCTAACCAGCAAGATAAAATAAGAAGCGCCTCAGTGATGAGAGAGGATATGGAGAAGGAGGGATCAGAGAGGAGGAGAGATGAGGTACGCAGGAGAGAGAGAGAGAGGGGGGTGGTAGTCGAGCAGGCGCGAAGGAGATTGAACTGTTGGGTTTTTATCTCGGTGAAAAGAAGAGAGGAGATAGGCGGGAGAGAGGAGGGCTCGAAGTGGGATGGAGAAGGCGACAACCAGGTGCGAAGAGAAGTAGAAAAGAAGTAGTCAGAGAGGAAGAGAAAAGGAACCACGGGTTAGTGCATGGAAACATTTCACGTCTCCAAATAATTTACTTGAATGGTTTATAAATGATGAGTTGGATCTCCACATCAGATTCTGTAAAATTTTGGATGGAAAACTTAACAAAGTGACTTAATCGGAATAAATTAAAAGTTCGATGGCTTTTAGGAGACAAATCAAAGTTGAGTGACTAATTCGTGACAAAGAACAAAGTTAAGTGACCTCCGACGAAATTTACCTTTGTTTATATGGAACTGAATTATTTGTTTTGCAAATTTATTAATTAGGTGACATAATATTTTGTTTATGCAATTTATATATTTTTTTAATATTTTCAATAAAGAGTATAATGGACACTTTATCAATTTAAAATGAGTTTTAATAGAAAAAAACAAAAACAAAATTAGTAAATTTTTGAATTTTAAAAAGATTAATATGATATTATTATTTTCAGAAGGATAAATATATAATTTCAAAATTTGTGGATATACATGACATTTTCTCTGTTATTTATTAGTCTGTATTGATCTGTAGCGCTCCGAATGGATTTTAATCCGAATCCGGACTAAACAGATTCGGATAATTTCCGGAAACGGAGCACGGATAATTTTTTCATTTTCAATTTTGATCCGGATAATTTCCGGAAACGGAGCACGGATAATTTTTTCATTTTCAATTTTGATCCGGATTCGGATACAGATACATTTTCAGATCCGAAAACGAAACGGATATCCACAACTATCCGAAACTAAACCTGTCTCTCATCTCTCCGCTTTTTTCATTTTTGCGGCAGTCAGGAGGTTATATACCACTCCCTCCGCTCTCTCTATTTCCTTGTGGGACTAAGCACCCGGAGATCCGGACAACTCAATTTCGCTGACTTTACTACGCGCTTTGGTGTTCTAAATTTAACGGATCCTCACACTGTTACGTGGCTTCTCACTATTGGCCCGTTAATGTGTAAATAAAACAAATGAATCTGGATGGAAAAAAACTGAATAAATGACAAGCACGAGGGGCTACGATGTGGGACCCAGGTGCTCATCCCATCATTTCATCTCATAAAATATCTTGATGTATTTTTTGTTTTGTTTGATTCTCTAAACCCTGAAAAGTGAAAACGGATTCAGATATCCATTCAAATCCGCTTTCAATTTGTTCCAAACTAAATTTAGATAAACAGATGCAATAATTTTGCCAATAAATTATTCATTTATTTCATATTTAAATTTGTTAATTAATATTTATATCTTAAAGTTCATATGACTCAAGTATCCGACAATTATTCGTTTTGTATCTGTATCCGAATCCGTATCCGTGGATTATCCGTTCCGTATCCGTATCCGTTTAACGTGGATTTAGTTTTACATTTTGACATCCGTTACTATCCGTATCCGTATTCGTATCCGCTCATTAAAATGTGAATGTGGATGTGGTATCAGCATTATCCGCTCCGAATCCGCTCCGTTTACACCCCTATCTGTGCCGCTGGGTACCTGTAATATATAGTTTTATTTATTTATTTTTAAAATAAAATTGCCACCTATTAACATATCTGTTGGCCCATATTCACTTTCTACTAATAGTTATTCTCAGCCCACAAACAGACTCTTTCTTCGGCCCATCTATATCAATCTTTCCGCTTCCTTAATTTAAACAATTTCTTATCTTCTTCCTTCAACAGCTCAACAGTGACATTAGCTGCCAGGTGTAATTAAGGTGGCCCAATAATGTATTAATTCATTTGCACATCAAATTTCTAATAACCATAACGAACCCAAAAAAAAAAAAAAAAAATTTGCTTGTCATCTACAACTTCTCATGTCAAATCCTGACGCAACACGAGCGGCGTGAGGCCGAGTCCCATGAGGCCGCCATGCACCGTACTAGAGAGAACGCTAAGTCATGTCAAACACAACTAGGGGAATGTGATTCCTATGAGATATCAAAACTTTTGAGTTGATGGATATATGGGCCAAATTTTAAAGTGTCTCTATTCAGATGCAGGGGTTGTATTAATAGAAAATGGGTTGCTTCAATATTCATTTTAAACGCTTCAGATTTGTACACGTATCAACTCAAAAGTTGAGATATATCGAGGGCAGAGTTGTTGTTTTTCTTTTAGGAAAAACCAAGATCTTAGTCCTTATATTTGTTTTATTGATAATAGTTGCAGAAGTTTAGGTTTCAAACTGAAACCTATTTAACAAAAGCTTAAAACAGATTCAATATAATTGAATCCGGGTTATAAAATGTCCTAAATAAAATAAAAGTAAAACTCTTTAAGGATTGATCAATTTATGATCAACATTGTAAACAATTAAATTAAATTCACATAATTTCAAGTAAAACATGATATTAGGCTGTCATATTACCGTTCCCCCCATGAACCTTATGACTTAATATGTATTAGCAATTAATTAATTGACCATATTTTGACAAAATAATTCCTATTATATGACCAAACACATGGACAATGTCTAATTTGTTTTGAAGAAATAAATTACAGTCGAGGGACAATGTTAAAATATGAAGTATTACTAATCTAAAAGCAGAAGAGAAATACAAGGAATAAATTTATAAACTTCCTCTGCCTATATGCAAAAGCTGAGAAACCAAAGCAATGAGCTTCTTACCAGAATTTTTTTTTTCATGAACAAATTTACAAACGTGCCCCTGGGTCATATGCAAGGCTGAGGATTCAAAGAGAACAGTTTCTCAATCGCTTGGTAATTTGCTTCTGTCATGTAGGTTGATCAATATCTGGGTTTATGATAAAAATTACTAATGATTTTCTACAATTTTGTTTTTCCATGTGAGTCTACTACTGCTCAATTTTGGATGGAGACACTCTTTAGATATCATATCAGAATTTCTGCTACTTTTGGACAAATACTGATACTTAATTCAAGATCATCCCTTAGTTTCCTTACGTTTTGTGATTTATAACTTTTTTTTTCTTTCCGCTTTTTGTAAACTAATTCTCCCTGATAATATAGTTACCTAAAATGTGTAACTTTGAAAGGCAATTAGTTGTTTTTTCTAAGAAGTAGAATATATCAGTAAATGATGAAAGTATTTGAAGTTGCCTGAGACACCTCATTTATCACAGCAAATATAACACTCAAAACGAAGTTGATCTATGAATTTTAGAACTTTTTGTTTGGTCAGAAATCTGAAGCCTCTCCTCACCAATGGTCAACACTGATGGTGGCATTGCCTTCAGAAAGAATGGTTATAATGTCTTCAAAACAGTATTGGAACTGAAAAAAAAAAAATGAAAAACTGAAAGAAAATCCTGCTGCTAAGTTTCCTACATACATACATTGATAAACAACCATGCCATTCAATTAAATTGTTTTCTTTATATAATACCAAAACCAGCCTGTAGCATGCACAAACTGGAAAGACTGCAACACACAGAATTACTGAAGCAATGCTAGTTTAGCTTCAAAGTACAAAAGCAAAACTGAAAAAATAGAGAAAGAGAACAATCGATTTTTTAACGTGGTATCTCCCGAAGGAACTAATCCACGGGCTTGAACACCTCTCCAGGAGGTGGCTTAGTCGGCCATCCCAAGCAATAATTCCACTATTCCATGATTCATTCCTTCTCGGCAGAGCAGCCGTTACATATACCTATTACAATTTTTTTTTTCGTTTTACAAGGTTAAAAAGGAGAAAATCTAGTGTATGGCGATCTAACCAATCTGCAAAAACAGTTTTAATTTATAGTTAGAAACTTAAGATATATAAAATAATATTGCATATTACACAACGGTCCGCACTATGAATTCATATCTCTATTTTTTAAGTCCAAACAATTGATCTGTAACGTTGAACATGATTTTCATATGAAAATGTACTTACAATCCAATTTACATTTCTAAAACTTATTTACTATTTTTTAAATAGATAGAAAAAAACTTAATTTGAAAATTTTGGACCATCCAAAAACAGCAATTTTCTACTTATTTAAAAAGATAATTAAAAAGTTTCCAAAAATATAAAATTTGATCTGTAAATACATTTTCATATGGAGAACATGTTTAACATCTCGGATGGACTTTTTTAACTTTAAAAATAGAGATATGAATCCATAGCACGGGTTGATCGGTAATATGCATATACCATAGCCTCACTCTACAGTAATAATTAAACATAAGAAAGAAAGTTCAATTGCTATTTACAGTTCCACCTTAAGCATATGTAAAACCAACAGAGTATAAGAGAATCTTGTTGGACGGACGAAAACCATCGCCGATCACCGTAGGACCATCTGTGTGGAATATAAACTGAAGTACGGAAGCGTACCTTAATCCATTAGCGAGAAAGCACCACCGATTCGATTCTTCCAGAATATCAAGACTCTTTAGAGAGTCTCCTTTGTTCTTCTTTCTCCAAAGTCTCTCACATATATCTCTAATGGGATAAGAGAATATGATTCCTCATTAGGCCTTGTATTATGAGAACCAAATTATATATACAATCCAAGGAATCCTTGGCTGCCTAATATGGTAATTATTCAATTCAACCCATCACAAAATTGAATATTATTTCTTAAGTTCTATACATTAAAGATCCACACTCTATATGACACATTAATACTCAATATATTATATAACGCATATGACCACTTTAATAGAGTATAAAATTGACAGTATACAATACAAAATTATTTTACATATTAGTCCAACGTTTGATTAATAATCCAATAAATCTCAATGCTGTAACCGGGACTTACTTCAGCCTTGGTAAAGAGTAAGGATAAGTGGCATGGACTTTTTGTTTCTCAGATATATAGTACAAATTTACATAGACGTAAAAATATGTGCATTAATAAGAATCAATATTTGCCAAACATAAGGATAAGATTTGTAATAGTCCTAACTTGACAATTGAAAGAGTTGGTGCAATTCATAGCTTGTCCAGTACCGATGAAGTACCAAAACAAATGATAGATATATGTGTTAACATTAATTATATTTATAAATGGAAAAGCAAATGAATTGAAGAAAGAAGACTCATACCACAATAAATGAGTCAGCGGTAATATGAACCACAGGTATTTGAGAAAGTTTATGCCAATCTGGACCTGATTCTTTGCACCTCATCAGCAACTCAGGAGAGCATTGAAGAACACATAGCTCTTGGTGAATTAGTGGCAGTTCTGGCAGTGACTGCAACTTTGAACAATCTCGATCGCGAATGGTCAATTTGTTCACGGCAAAGAGTCTCCTTAATGGCTCTATAGAAAGAAGCAAGGGATCATCTATGTAAATCTTATCTGCAGAGAGCAGAGGTTTTTCCTGAGTGCCTGGACTTTGTTTTTGTGGTTGAGTTGAAACGGATTTCATCAATTTTGGCATGAACATTCTTAAAACCAAATAGAAAAAAGTGCATAAGAGACTCTGGAAAAATGAGAGTGCTCTTCTTGAACATGCCGAGAACCAATTGTTGAACTCATCATTTTGATCTGATGTTTGCGTGGTGCCATGCTCCTTTATTTCAGTCTCATCTTTTTCCAATGGTAATGAAGAAGCAATTGCTCGAGATAACTTAGGACAACCACAAACTCTCAGATATTCTATATAAGAGAGGCCAAGTAAGCTCTCCAGGGATACCAAGTTTGGGCAATCATCAAAGGACAGTCCTTTTAGTGTTTTCCATCTGCTAAACACTTCTTTGGGAGGAAGACTTGTAATATTTGGACATCCACACAAATCCAATTCAATAAAAGAATGAACATTTTCAAGAGCTTTTGACAAAGTTGTATCTAAATGACCACATGAGTAAATATGGAGACTCTGTAGTGTAAAAGGGAGAAAACATTCTTCCTGAACTACTATCTTTGGACATGCAATTATACGCAATTCCTTCAACGAAATAAATTTATTGAAACCTCCTGGTGGCAAGTTCATCAGTTCCTCACAATAAGCAATTTCCAGTTTCTCAAGGTTCACAAATCGTTCTGGGTTTTGGAGCAAACCTTCATTTAATGATACAATATTTTCACAATTACTTATTGACATATCAACAAGATCTGATGAACTCCCTGATTTGCTTTGATCATTCCAAAAATTTGGAAGAGTTTTCAATCCCAATTTTGTAAAACTCAATTCTTTTATGCCAGCAGGAACAGGAGGCAAAACTTGCAACTTTGGGCAACGATCAACAGTGAGTTTTCTCAAACACGGCATCCATTTATTGGGTTGCTTTGCCAGACACCATTCTTTTAGTTCTTCCATATGACGAAACGAGAGATCTTCCAGAGATGGAAAGGCATCTACTGCTGATGACAGGTTGAATTCATGAATAATCACCTTTATTGCATCCATATTCAGAAAATCTATGAACTTAAGGCGAGGAAGTTCCTCCAAACAAGGTAAGTTCTCAAAAGTACACTCATCAATTGTTAAACGTACAAGGTTTGAAAGAGTTTGTGTTGTGAACCAATTAGGTCTTCCAATACCCTTGTATCTAAGTATTCTCAATTCCTTCAAGCCATGATGTGGTTCAAGGTGATCAAGCACATCTTCATTAATATGTGGGTTATTTGGTTTTCTGGGAAATCCCCATATTAAACTCAGTCTATTAAGATTGATTTTGTCTTTCAAGTTGGCTTGTTCAACTTCCTCACAACTGCCAACATTTTCAATGTTACTAATTGTTAACCTCCGAAGCTCTCTCATATCACTTAGCTCGCATATTTTATATCCATCATCCTTGCCCACTTCAAAATCCAACTCTTGTAGTGAAATGAGCCTTTCTACACTAGCAATGTTGCCTAACCTCAAAAATCCAACTCTTGTAGTGACATGCCTCAGATTAATAAGCCCACTCCAGGTATTCCCATTTTTTAGTTGAATGGGCCACATTCCAAAAACCATGGTTTCTAGAAGGTAAAGTCTTGACACTGATTCTGGAACTAAATTATTAACAGATGGATCAATATGTAAGTAACGGAGGTGCAACAACTTATTAACACACTCAGGAATTTCACTCAAGTTAACAGCAGACAATATTAAAAGCCGAAGTTTTTCCATTTCTTTCAGCATTTCAGTAACAAGTGAATCGGGTTGATGATGAGAATCAACACTTATGATGAGAGTGCGCAAGTTTCTCAAACTAGAAATGCTCCACCCACAAGAACTATCGATATGCACAAACAAATGGCGAACTGTATTTGGAATATTCTTCATTTTACTTGTACTAGTTCTCAAGCATTCACCTTTAGAAACAAATATAGACAGGTCATGTATCAAGTCATGCATGACAAATTCATCTTCTTTGCCATAGGCATGTTTGAAAATTGATTTACTTACCATATCATCAAAGTATATGGACCCTTTATCCTCTGGTCTCATTGTGCCATTGACGCTCGGGAGCACCATACCCAGAGCAATCCACATGTTAATTAAATCATGCTTATGAAAGACATGATCTTTGGGAAATATGCTACAAAATGAAAAACATGGTTTCAAATGTGGGGATAAATATTGATATGTTAATCTCAGAGCGGGCATGATATCATTATGTGTTTGCTCTAAGCTCCATAACTCACTTTCTAAAATACTTCTCCAATGTATCTCGCTCAGATCAGTGCATAATATCCCTCCCACTGTCTTTGCTGCCAGTGGGGATCCTTCTAGTTTTTTCACTATTTTTTTCCCAATTTCCACCAGCTCCTTATGATAATCGGGGTCTTCACCCCCAAACGCGTACTCCTTGAAAAGATCCCACATATCACATTCATTCAAACTCTCCAAAGTAATTGAATCCATTGCATTAGGTCCAACCAATTTGGCAACTTTTTCCGATCGAGTTGTTAATAATATCATACTCCCACTCTTTCCATCTTTTAAAGGAGCTACGAGCTTTTCCCATCCTAATGCGTCGTTTTCATTCCAGACATCATCAAAAACAACCAAAAACCTCTTAGACTTTATTTTCTCTACAAGTTTCGTTTGCATCAAATCAAAATTCTCAAAATCTGCTTTTTTCTTAAAAACAGATTCATACAACTTCTTTGTAAGCAATTCCACATCGAAGTTGTTAGAAATACAAACCCACATTCTCAATTCAAAATGTTGTGTCACAGTCGGATCATTATACACAAGTTGAGCAAGAGTAGTCTTGCCAACCCCACCAACTCCTATAATGGGTAACACTGCAAAATTATTTCCCTCTGTTTTGCAAACGGGGTTCACCAACTTCTTAATGATATTCTCTCTCTCTTTATCCCGACCAAATACATGAGTTCGCACATTCAATACTGAACTAGTTTGACGGCTATTGTTGGCCAACTTAACCATCTCCATTTGGTCCTTGTTGGAGCCTTGCGCGAGTGTATAAAACACAACAATTTCAGTAGCAGCCTTATCCATTGCTTTCACAGCCATCTTCAACCTATTTAAAAAGTGGTCCTTCTTGACCGCACGTAAAAAAAAAGTTTCAAAATTAGTGACAGCCTTGTCTACCTTGTTTTTCTCAGCTTTCAGTGCTCTTTCCTTCTCATAGTTGTACTTTATCTCGTCCATCACGTCATCGGCTTGGTCGGCAGCGTCCCTGAACTGCCATAGCCACTCTTCCAGTGCCGGATTCTCCTCCCTGATCAGCCCCTGGTCTACGGCATTCACCACCGCTTGGATCTTTGGCAGGGCCTTCTCAAGCCGTGTCAGCTCGTCCTTCAGCCCCAATTGCATCTTCTTTTGGTCCTTGGCATACTCGATGAGCTCGTTAATCAGCTTGGAGATGACCGTGCTTGCAAACCAGCCACCCACAATAAGTCCCACCGCCATTGAGATCTCAGAAGTCAGATTTTCAACTAGCAGTGACAGAGCAATAACAACAATTTTCCTACTCTCGTGCAGAAAGTTTTTTTTTTTTTTTTTTTGTTAATTTCACGTGCAGAAAGTAGATGAAGAAAAAACCAGGCAACAAAATTGCTTTTTCAGTCAAGTTGGTACGAGCCATTATTGCAAAACACTGTTGATATGTTGGGAATCAACCTGCTGTTATTCCAAAGAATAACAGTACCTGTAATTCCTATCTTCCTATCTCAACCATTCAAAGTTTTTAACGTACGAATCTCCAAAAAGTTCTATTTTTATGTGCAAATCTTAATAAAGATTAACGAATAAGATCGGATAACAGAGTCCTGTTATCTTTTGTAATGACAGCAGATTTATTTCTTGTCACATCAAATAGCAAAACAAATGTTCATTGTTATTTAAAAAATAGCAATTCTAAATAATACTTTGATTATAACAAATATAGTAAGAATGAAGTCAACAATTCTGATTTATGAATTTTTTTTTTAACTGTACAAAAAATTGAAAAAAAAAATATATAAATCTTGAACTGTAATTTCAATTCATAAATAAATTGATTTTTTGTGACACAAAACTTTCTGTAACTATTTTTTTTATGGATACAAGAGTTTTGTACCATAGAAAATCAACTTATTTATGGATTGAATATTTTTCATAATTTTTTTGGCACAAATTTTCAATACAGTTAAAAAAATAAAAATAAATTCATGAATCGAATCGCTGACTCTAATCTTATTATATTTGTTGCAACTAGAATACTTTTTCTATTTGTATTGATTAAAATTTTATAATTTTCATTGATAAAAAATTTTACTTAGTTGATACGTCGGTAATGAATTTGCTCTTATTCCAAAGGATAACGGGACCCTGTTATTTCTTTCCTAACCATTCAAAGTTTTGCAGGTATGAATATCAAAATAATAAAATTCATGTGCGAATCTTGACAAAGATTAACGACTAAGATCTGAACAACAGAGTACTGTTATCCTTTGGAATAACAGCTAGCAGATTTATTTCTTGATATGTCACATCAAATAATTAATATGTGCAGAATCAGTCACATGCTTGCTGAAATTTTCCTTAACGTGTAAATTTCACCAATGATTTTAACTTCTCTGCTTGAATTTTTTTTATTCACCACGTCACTCTGCCTAACCCCTGATTTTTACTTTTAGCCTAATTATCCGATTTTTATCTGTAGCATTTAAAATATAAGATCAATCTTATAAAAAAAAAATTTAGAGAATGAGAATTAATTTTATAATACTATAATATTTTACTGTAAATTATAAAGTAAATATAAGATCAATTGATTTTATTGCTTGTACTTAAATCCGCCATTAGCTCCATACATTTCAAATCAGTCAGCTCAACTGCAAAAGTAGAATGTTTTCTAGAACTATTCCATATAGAATCGATTGTTAATGAGCCGAATTAAGTTAGACAAAGCTTAAACTCATCTCATGTCATAACGAGTCTAAGTCGAGTTTGAATTTAATCGAGTCAATTACAAGCAAGTCAGCTTGTTAATAGCTTGTTTGTAGTGTCAGTCATGCATAGATAGATTTTTGGTTAATTTGTTGCTGTGAGCCACACATGGACCACGGGCTGAATTTTTTTATATCTTCTCTCAACAACTGTCATTCTCTCATGATATGCATGAAATGAATATAAACGAACTTTTTTTTTTTCTTGCAAAGATATGTCAAACAAGTCAAGCTAAATCAAGCTAGAACTTGATCATGACGATCCAAGATTGGGCGAGCTAATTATGAAATTTCTCTGAATCGATGTCAATCGAATTTTTACAGAAAAAAACTTAATCATACACATAGTCAAATGTTACTAGGAGTGCTTAGAAGAAAATAAATTTTACCATTCCAATGGAGTACCAAAATAGCAAGAGGGCCAACAAGAAAAGAGAGTACGTAATAACAATTTTGATACTCGTGGCGAAATTTTTTTAGTTACCGTTTTGAAATTAAAAAATAGAGTTGACATCAATTTAAATTTTTTTCTAATATTTGTAGATATTATTTGCGCACCAAAAATGTAATAATGCTTGCGTACTAAAAAAGTAGTACACAAATATTATCTGTGCACCAGATATTATTGGATTTTTTTTTTAAAACCATGTCAACTCTGTTTTTTTTTTTTTTTGTGAAATGGTAACAAAAAAAAAAAAAAAATACGGTTGTCGTGGATGTAGAAAAACCAGACCACAAAAATGCTTGCTTGAACTCATTTTTAAGTCAAGTCAAGTCGTTGGTACGATGCCATGCATTATTGCAAGCACATAACATGAGAGAGTTCAGATGTCATCATGAAATAATTAATATGCGCGGGATCACTGAAGCTGCCACATGCTAGCTGCCAAACCCATGAATTTTACCAATGATTTCAACTTCTACTGTAAAAATTTTTATTCGCCATTTCACTCAGCAACCAAACCCATGAATTTTAGTTTTTAGCCTAATCTATCCGATTTTTTTTTCTCTGTAATATTAAAAAAATAATAATAAACTGACATCAAATACCCTAAATCTTTATTACAGCAAAATCGACGTCTTTGAGTCGGGTTACAAACGAATTGAACTGAATTGAACTTACTCCAGTTTAAGTTTAATTTGAATTTTTTACAAACTTAATTTCGAATATTTTACAAATTTTTTTATGACAGAAAAAAGTGATCGTAGTATTGTCAACACTAAAAACGCTGTCAAAAACAGATTTACATTTTTTATATTTTAAATGGACAGTGCAAAAATCCAAATATACACCATATTTTTTTAGAGTTGGGCCGTCAACAATTAATTTAATAAGACCATTTTTTTTTTATTTTATCCTAACCTTTCTCTCTCTCATCTTATAACTAGTCCACATCTGCCTTTCTACTCAAGCAGGCTAGATTTGTAAATATAATTGTAGTTTTATATTTACAATTTAATTTTCTGAAGTAAATTTAAATTAGAATTGGCGTGTTAGAGTTTAGAATTTAGAGTGGAAATTAATGAAATTGTAGCTTATATGGTCCAAAATTAAATTAGGTCATGTTTGGTTGTGGAGTAAAATTACTCCGGATTAAATTTCTTACTCCAAGGTAAAGTAGATTAAAATAATCATATTTGGTTGGAGTTTAGTTAGAATTTGATAGAGTAAGCTAATGAAGAGAGATATATTATCAAATGATGTTACTCTAATTGCGGGACTCATAAGTGGAGTAAGTTACTCCACCTAGAGAGGTGGAGTAACTTAATCCGGATTACTCAAATGCTACTCCATCTTACTCCTTCAAATTTACTTCTCGTTTGGCTCCTTAAAGGTGGATTAAAGAATTTACTCCACTACTTACTCCACAACCAAACATGACCTTAGAGTTTAGGATTCCGGAAGTTGTAAATTGGTGAAACTGTAAATTTTACAGAACAAATTGTAGATATTACGTACCTTGCAATTTTAGAGCGTGGGTCCCAAAATTAAATGGTTCATGTGCCAACTCGTGTCATGCCAATTGGTGAAATTGTAGATATTGTTTACATTTACTGGAGTTGCAGATATTTTACATGCCCTCAGGTTTGGAATTTTTTAGGTAGATTTAAAATTTTCGCCAGGTGAAACAAAAAATATAACGAATCAGATATAACTAGATAATAAAGTTTAAATTTATTAACTAATGAGATACTACATTAAAAAAAAAAAACAATGAAGTAACTTTAATTTTCAATGTTCTAAATCTAAGGGGTCTAAAAAAATTCAAAGGGGAGCAAATTTGTAAGCATGTATATCTTTTATAAAATTCTAAAATCTGAAGGGAACTCAGTTGACCCCCATGCCCTCACAAATCCGGATCCCCTAAAATAACCCAATTTTTAGGTTTTAGATCGAGACCGTCTAATTTGAATCCGTCGTTCCGAATTGTCTCAGAATTTGAATTCGTACTCAGAATGTGTGCACTCCAAATCCGAATGGATTGTCTCGGAATTAAATCGGACGGTTCCGATTTAAAACTCAAAAGTTGGGTTACTTCATTGGATCTGAATTCTGCTCTCTTGGGTTCGCCTCGGACTCTCCTTGCTTTTCTCTCTCTCTCCTCTTTTTTTTCTCTTTCTCTCTGAAAGCCGGTTGGTGTTGGTCTTCTCCAAAAAGATAACATATTCGGATCACAGTTTATCTAAATAGACTAGTGATGAATTTGTATATATCCTTTCTGTTCCAATGCTGCACTTAATAAAATGAGCTTCCAGCCGAATAATTAGAATTCCGTATCTATTTAGATATATGGGGTCCGTTTTTAGATTATTTTTCCGAATTAAAACTGACGACTCAGATTTCATTCTATTCAATCAGATATTGCACTTCAATTCACTTTTGAGGACAAAGCTTAGTATAGACCCGTACCGATATGGTACCTGTAATATAATTATTTATATTTTTATTGGATTTACATTTTTAATTACTGAATTTAAAGAGATGTCATATATGTTTTAATTTTTTATTGCGAGAGCTTCATTTTATTATTTGACTATTGACCGTGTAAAGTGATAATTAATTAATGTCTGATTTAATGCGCATGAATTTGAAGTTAATGCATGTACCATAGTGGGTGCTTTCATATTGGGGAAATTTAATGATTCACACAATTTGAACCATTGGATTAACAAACTCATGATATCTACTTCTTCATGAAATGATATCTAATTAATTTAATATACAGAGGCTTGAGTTACTTTGTGTTGTTATTTTGACCCAAAAAAGGGGTACTTGATTTTTTCACATTTCAATCGTTTGATGAAATAAATAAATTGGATTCATAGAAAAGAGACACAAGAAATGCTATTCTAAATAGAACTTTGCCGGGATTTTAGATAAATTAAAAAGCCTAATATATTTATAGCATGGAATTTATTATAACATTTTAGAAAAAAAATTCTAAAAAGAACTTTAAAATTGTATTATAGTTTATAATATTCAAGATAAAATCACTATATGGACAACAATTTTAACTTCCATTTATATTATAAAATTTTAAGCTGGGCCCGTATTTTTTTTCTTCATAAAAATGCTATATTCACTTCATAAATTAAGATTGATTTCCGGAATCAAGCAAATTTGATAGATTTAAACTTAATTTCATCAATATTCCAAAATAAAATATTCAAGTTTTCATTTACAACACTGTAACTTCATAAAACAAAAACAACACGCAATTAGAGAAATATAATAAAAAGTATGTTAACTGGTTTATGTCAAGCAACATAAATTAAATATACAGAAAAGCTTTAAGATAGCATATCCACAAAAACCCACAATAACTGGCAAAATATAAAGAAGAAAAAAAAATTCTCCTATGAGTGTTACAAAAATAACCAACACAAAATTAAATGTAGAAATTGTTGACTCATTTTTGCTTAATTATTTTGGTTATACCTTCCATTATCTATTACTTACATGAAGATCCTCCAAACGCATGATATATCACACCTTATAACTTGCTTAATTAGTTAGTTTTAATCACTTATGTGCAATTCTCGAATATTATAAATTAATGAATTGCAGGTTAATATATCTAAACTATAATTAATGATGAAACAATTATAAAGTATTGTAGAAAAACCAATACCAAAATATTAAGACAATTTAAAAGACTTAGTTTATAAGATTGACAGAAATGATGCAACTAACAGAACTTATAAGAGGTTATTAGTGTGAGTTGTGTATGGTAAATTTTAAATAATAATTATTCTTTTATTACAAATTTATTTTTGATTTTTTTGTGATTTTATTATTATTGGTTATCCTCCAATTACTTCTTCGTTTATTATTTTATATTTTCTTATTTTTCAAACTCATACATTATGTTTAGCATTTTTTATATTTTACATTTCGAGAATTTTGAAGTTGTGATAATTAGATGACGAATATATGTTATACATATAGTTGGCTAGGATTTTATAAAGGGATATATATCCATGTAGAACTTGTCATTGATCATGATGTTTTTATACTTTTAAATAGTTACGTACAGGGTTTGTTGAGAGTTTGTTCTTAGAGCAAGTGCTGTTGAAATTTGTTAAAAGACTTTGTATTTAAAGTTTGTTGTAAATAGATCCAATGTGTGATTTTTATATTTAAAAGACTTTGTATATAATTTCTCGATTTTGTATTTAAATTTGTTAAAAGACTTTGTAAATAAATCTAATATTTGAGTATCAGCAAAAAGTACTATTAGCGAAAAAATATTATCAGCGACCGGTTTTGAGTATCAGCAACCAAAATATTTGATCGCTGATGTCTTAACATGACGTCACCAAAAAAATATCAGCGACCAAAACAAAATGGTCACTAATGAAATATCAGCGACCGGGATGACGTCATTCAGCGACCGTTTCACACCTAAAAGAATACCCTATATATAATAAGACAAATTGCTTTCCATTAGTCCATGACCACTACTAGAATCTTGAGCTTTTTGCAAGGGCAGGACTAGTTTTTTGCAAGGGGAGGAGGGTCCTTGCAAAAGAAATGATATTTCTGAAATTGCGGACTTTTTGCAAGGGTAAACCCATGCAATTACTTCGCATGGAACTGTGGGATGTGCAACCATGCAAATGAGATATTTCTCCCCTTGCAAATATATTATGAAAGTCGGATATTATATTTAATTCAAGCTCCATGCAAAAACTCAACCCCTTGTCCTTGCAAATACTTAGACACATGTTATATATTGTATTTTATTAAGGTTCCTTACAAATACTTAACCCCATAGCCATGCAAATACTTAACCACCCATTTATACTATATTTTATTGAAGTCCATGTAAATACTCCACTACCATGCAAATAGTCTGTACTTCGCATCTTACTATATTGTATTTGTGACTTTTACGGATTTATTACGAACAAATATGTACTATCTTTTGTATAATAGACTGAAAAGCTTGTGTAGTGGGCCGAATTCATTTGTTACACAAATGAAACAAACCCACTATATCAGCGATTCTCTTCTTCTGGATGGTTTTGTGCCTTGCACGGATTTATTGTGAACAAAGTAATACGACTTTTTGTATAACAGACTCAAAAGCTTATAATACAATGGAACAACGTGATTGGTTAATGGTTACACGATAGTTTGGTAAATTTGAATGCAGCAAAGAACGTAATTCATCTTAGTGTTATTTGCATGTTGGATGATTTTGTGGCCAAACATATTTGGCGGCATCTAAAAATTTGTGGAGAGTTTACAAAGGGGTTCTCTATATCTCATTTACAATACACCTACCCATTAATTCATATTCCTTGAGGTAACATAATATTTATAATTAGATCGGGGCGGATGATCAGAGTTAGCGCAATTATTAAAAGAGTCAGATGATTGCATCTAGTGCGGATCTAAACATAAATGTTATGTCACCTTAGCGAAATGGACCTCCTCCTGGCAGCCCCTGTAATTGACACATCCATCGGTAATCCTGCCTCTTCATCACCCATCGGATGGCTCGAATCAACAAATAATAAAATTGGTGAATTTTGTACAGAAAATAATAGAAATAAATTTCTAAGAAAATATTTACTACATTTTTACGTACCATGTGACCGAATAATGCTTGTAATTGTCAATTTTATATAATTTCATCTTTATTTGCTTTTTAAAATTGAGCCAACAATTGCGGACCGTTAATTTCTATATGAGCGATTGACGGTCGATCCTCAATGAATTACTTCCAAATTATTTTTTAAATGATCAAGGAAAAATACTGAACTATACCAAAAAAAAAAAATCAAAACTTTCTTTATGTCAAAGTTTCGATCCAACGCGAAGTGTTTGTGACCCTATGATGTTTGTATATTCCGTGAGCTTGATGGATAGGTAAATGAACATAAAATTTCATCAAACTTCATTGCAATGATTTTAATGTGATACTCTTCAATTTTAACGGTTCTGATCGACAATCCGACGATGTATATTTGTGGATCTTCATTAACTCAAACTACGAGAGTTCATGTGCTATGTTCAACAATGATGGATATGAGCTATTAATGCAACAAGAATGTTATACTATATAATTTTTTTGGTCTAAATCACTTAGTACTTCATAAACACATTATTCCATTAATTACTGTGTAACATTAATCTCATTTGCAATTAATTTTTTTCCTAAATTAATTGCCTAAATAAGGTACTATACATAAATCTCATTTAAATATGAATTGCAAGAATAAAATACCTATTACATCCGTAAGTTCAAACTAAACAAATAAAAAAATAAAATTTAATTACTTATGAATAGTAAATACGGCAGAACTTTCATTTCTTATCTAAATTAAACAAGAATAAAGTAATTTTGTATGTTTCAAAGGAAATTAATTTCAATTCCCTCTCATTTCCCTCCCGCCACAGAGTTACAATTGAGACGAAATTTATGTACAGAGCGGATTTAACTGCCAGCAATGCTCATCTTATTTAATTACAAGAGCTTCCATGTGAGTAGTAAACTACATGAAGCTTAAAATGCTCTGTTATCTTTAACCCTAAGATTTTCATTTCCCTCCAATCGCATCCAGTTTCCCCCCATATCTCATCTAATGAAATTTAGGCGGCCAGCGGCCTCCCAAATTTGCCTCTCACTTAAACAAACCTCAATTTCACCCTCCTCTCTCCTGTCCACAGAGAACAAAATTTGGTTTTCTCGTCTAAAATTTCTGACCTAATTTAGAGTCTCCTCTCTTCCTCCCCTCAAATTTCGGTAAAATTGACTCCCAACCCGATCTAGGGTTTCTCGAGTACTTTCTCCGTCTCCGCCTTGACCTGACCGTATGGTTGTCTCGCGCCTCTTCACAACTGCGCTCGATTTCTTAACTTGTTTCATGCCAGGTAACTTGTTTCTTAACTTGATTTGAAGTTGATCAGGTTCAAGTTTGTGTGATCTGAATTTTCGAACAAAGGTCCCAGTGGTAGATATCTCATCTAAATTTGTTAGTTTATACTTGTAAATTGCATCTGATAAGCTAGTATTTGGCTTCTATTTATTTGATAGTTAGTTGCTCATAAGGTGTTTGATGAATTGCTGACCAATAGTGGGGACTGTCGGGTGCAGGAGACCTTCTCTAGGGCAGAAGTAGACGCGCTCGTGCAAGCACGAGATCGCCGTATTGAAGAGGAGCGCGCTGAGAGGAAAAGGGATCAAGCACAAAATCAGTTGATGTTCTCACAATTATTCAAAATGTATGGGCTGCAAGCGCCTCCTTCACAGGTCAGTCTTACAAAATTTGGGGTTATTGTAGGGTCCATAAAATAAAGGACATTTTCTGCTCACAAATTTCAACATTTACACAACTGACATGAATGCTTTGATAAAATCTGCCTATATTAACCTTTTGTTCTTTCACACTTAGGCACCAGCAAGCCGTCCGGAACTACCACAAGATGGTATAGTCGGCAATATGGGTTACTTACAGGTAAAATTTTAATATAATAATTTAATTGATTTTAAATTTACAAATCTTACAAGATGTTTTGCTCTGCAAATTATAACACTGCCCTTTCAAATATAATCCATAGGTTCCAAATCCAACCACGCAACCATCTCAAGAATTACCTATGGGGCTGCAAATGGACTTCAATCAGGTAAGCACTTCTACAATGTTGGTTGAACATTTTAGATCATAATAAAAAGAAAATCTGAGATGACTGTACAATGGCAGGGACTAATATGTTCTACACTAATGGGTAAAATAACATCTCAGGAATTAGCATTGTGGGTTTCTCAACATACTGGTTAGATGTAATGCACCTTAAGTTTTTGAAACATTAAGTTCCAATTATGTGTAATTTGTACCACAAAAAAAACCCCAGCTGAATACTATATATATAAGCCATGCCACTGACAAATAGGAAATATAAGGACTGCAAATGACCAGTATTGGATGAAAGTATTGTTTGATCAATACTTAATCAACTTTGACAGGCTTCAACTACATAATTAATTTTTTAAACGAGATCAGGTTCTAACACTAAAATTTGGTATGCATAGGAGGCTGGTGGTTCATCACAACCAAATCAGAATGGGTCTTTCCAAGCACTTTTGAGTCAAGAAATTGCAGGGAATGACGCTGCAATGACCAACTGGTGGGCTAATCAACCTTCGACATGAGTGATTGGATTAGTGTGGTTGTCATTATTTAGGTCAAAATTTTTTGGTTATATTGGGGGTATATTTTGATAACTCATAGAGGTCAAGATTAAAAAAAGTCAATGCTTGATAGGTGGGTACATTTTGGGTAATATTGACAAGTTACGGATTATTATTGGTTTGGTCCACTGTAGGATTATTATATGAAGTTTGTCAATCCTAATTATTAGCTTTCTATGTATTTTTCAATGCGTTCCATGTTAATCCTGTGAATGGTAACCTAGGAATTGTAAAACAGCATTGGGCTGGTATCATTTTTGGTACAGAGATGGAGAATTATATAATTTTGGCGTGCTGATTTGTAGCCATTTCCTGTTATTATATCCGTCGGTACTTCCACGCAAATAATAGGAGTTGAAGTGCATGCGAAAAATGTAAATCATATCCTTGTAAATAGTCACCCATGAAAAAACCTAATCAGCTTCCATGCTAATAGTCAGTTGGGACCCACATTCCCTTGTCTTGCAAAAGGTTAGGTGGGGTCCACGTTCTTTGCCCTTGCAAATAGTCTTGTGGGACCCACGTGGGTTAGCCTTGCAAATAGACAGGAGGGCCCCACTTCAATAGCCTTGCAAATAGACAGTTGGGACCCACGTTTGCTCCCTTGCAAATACAAGAAACGGATCAGCTCTGAAAGTTTTTGCATGGGCAGTTATTGCATGGGCTTACCCTTGCAAAAGACTATTTGCATGGGCGTCGTGGTAAATGCTGAGTATTTGTGTCGAAGGTAGTTGCATGGGTCTATTTGCAAGGGTAAGTCCATGCAAATAGCCCTTTTATGCTTGTTGCAAGGGTAAGCCCATGCAACAAGTCATTTTTCTCCTCTTGCAAAAAGCTCAGATTCTAGTAGTGGACTATTTCCTAAATTTCATCTCTACCAAACTGTGATCTTGTATTAGCTCATTAAATTGTCTACTAATCCTACATTCAAAACTAGAACTAGATCTTTCAGTTCTATGTCTAATTGCATTAAATCCCTACAGATCATACATGGAAATGTGCTCTCTCTACAATTTTCTAGTTCTGTCCAAAATGCATTCTTAAGTGTTCTATCTACACAGTATAGTTAACATTCAAATTTTCTGAGTTCTTTTACAGTTCTATGCAATAGTCATAGAATACGTTCCTATCCAATGATCTATCAAATGATCTAATACTGAATATTTAGCTAGCTAGCATACCCAAATGATATCCTTGATCGAGATCTCGAGGATACCCAACAATGCCATTTCTATATAATTAGGCAAGCCTGTGAGAACTCTATCATGACATTTGACTAGTAAGCATTTTTATAATAAATTAAAGATTGAGCAACCCTAAAGCAAGATATTGAATAAGGGTAGAATCATTACTAAAGGGAAAATATTCTTTCTGCTCTACATATTGAAAATTGCATATTTAAATTAGAAGCACTCATAAAAAAAAAGAGAAATATACGGCATAACATCTTAATTTATATATTTGTTTCTATTGAATTTTTAAAATTAATTATTTCCATTTGAATACAGTTCAATATTAGTAAAAAAATAAAATGACTATTTAACCATTACTTTATTTTGAAGGTAATATTCAACCATTATTTTAAAAAAAAATCCTAGAATAGAAGTAGAACGGGAATATTTTACGAAAGTACAACCACGATTCAACTATATAATATAATCTCCAGACAAATTGAGAAGAGAGAGTTTTCCTAAAAAAAAAAGTAGTGAAAAGAAAGAAACTTCTTATTTTTATTCCAAAGTTCCACAAAATTTTCATTCCATGCACTTTCCTCAAACTAATTTATAAAGCAGTTCTTTACCATTCTCATCATCAAAGACTTCAGTCAGATATGTTATACTTCTACCATTATTGCTCTTTCTCTCTACACAACAAGTGTGAATCCTCTAAAATAACTCAAATTTGAATTTGGATCCGGACCATCCAATCATATATTTCATATAAATATTTAAGGGGTTGCATCAATTTCAAAATTGTATCAAAATGAGGTGGTTTGAATTGCTACCTATCAAAATTTGAATTAATTTCGGAGTATCCGCACACCCACAGTGAGTTCGGAAATTCTTTTGTTTATATGTTATATTTTTTTTCTATTTCTATTTTGAATTAAGAATTCTGTTGCATCTGATTTTTTCTTCTTATTATTTTTACTAGTATTTTAGTGTTTATAGTGACATGATTGAGGATAAATTAAGTCTAATTTGGTAAATTTAAGACACAAGTTTGAAATAAGGGTAAATTAAAACTGTTCCTTTAGAATTTTTTATAATATTAATCTTATTTTAAACTATTACAAATTAAAAAAATAGTAAATTGAGATGATAAGGGGAATTTTTTTAAATTGTGTTACCTCTAAAAATTTTCAAAACAAAGCCTCTCTTGTAAAATTAAAGAAATGTAATTAAAATATTTTATTTGTGTGAATCATGTATTGTAAATTTTAAATAATAATATTTTTTTATTAGAAATTTATTTTCGATTTTTTTGTGATTTTATTATTATTGGTTATCCTCCAATATCTTTTTGGTTTATTATTTTTCTCTTATTTTTCAAACTCATACATTATGTTTAGCATTTTTTATATTTTACATTTCGAGAATTTTGAAGTTGTGATAATTAGATGACGAATATATGTTATACATATAGTTGGCTGGGATTTTTATTTTGAGAGTCTTCTATGGACATAAGGACTTATTTGTAAAATGAACATATTTTTATTTTCAAAGTTCAAACAGTCGATCCGAACCGTTCATCTTGTTCTCCATATTAATATGTGCTTGGAGACCAAATTTTACATTTTTCTGAAATTTTTTACTATTTATTAAGATGGGTACAAAAAATATCAAATTCAGACCATTGAATTTTGTACCCATCTTAATAAATAGTAAAAAAATTCAGAAAAATGTAAAATTTGGTCTCCAAGCACATATTAATATGAAGAACAAGATGAACGGTTCGTATCGACTATTTGAACTTTGAAAATAAAAATATGTTCATTTTACAAATTGGTCCTTATGTCCATAGAATTCTTTGCCTTTTTATAAAGGGATATATATCATGTAGAACTTGTCATTAATCATGATGTTTTTGCTTGTATAAGGGCGATTATACATGATGCAACCGAACTTTTCATGCAGTTGAAACAAGTTTGTCACCCAAACTGTGTTGCATTTAAGCCTTCAGATATTATTAATAAAGACGTTTAGCATTTACATATTCAAAAAATTTTAAAAATTTTAATTTTATAAAAAATTTTAAATAAAAAAAAAAAAAAATTAATTATTTAAAAAAAAAAAAAAAAAAAAATTTTTTAAAAAAAAAAGTTTTAAAAATTATAATAAATTAATAAAAAAAATAATAAAAAAAAAAAAAAAAAAAATTTTTAAAAAAAAAAAAAAAAAAAAAAAAAAAAAAAAAAAAAAAAAAAAATTAATTTTTTTTAAAAAAAAAAAAAAAAAAAAAAAAATGTTGTATTTGCTAGTAGCAAGTATTTTCAAAATGCCCATTTATCAAATAAAACCTCCAATCACATTATTTTGCCGAACCTAATATCAGTTTATTTTACAAGCTCTAAATCCTCTCTTTTAAAAGTAGGGGTGGTAATGAATTGGGCTCAGTTTGTAATCAACTTGTTTATTTACTGGGTGAACTGGATCGAGCTGACTTTAGAAGTCTGAGGTGAAATCTCAGCTTGTAATCGTCATGAACCAACTTGCAAGCTCGCAATCACATTTCGCAGAACCTAATATTAATTTATTTTACAAGCTCTAAAACCTCCCTTTTAGGAGACATAAACAAGTAAAGGAGTAAAACAAAAAACTGGATGGAAGATTTTAATGCCATATGCATTTTATTACCTTGCCCAATTTAATTGCCTTTTTATATTGTGGGCCAAAATGTGCTGTGGAGACCCTAAAAATCTTTTATCTTTTTTTGTGTGTGTATATTTTCAAAAATTTCATTATATTGGGCCCACTGATGCTGCTACAAAATTATTGATGATAAACTTAATAGATATAAAGTTTATTAATGTTCCTAAAGTATCATGATTCTTCTCCTTTAATTTAAACATCCAAAAATTCAATGCTTAATGTTTAAAATTATCCTCATATTTTCTTTAATGTTTATTTATTTTTCAAATTATTATTAAAATTATCGACTCCTTAATCCACAAAGCCCCTCTTTTAATGATCTACTCATTAGTACCTGATTATTCCATACCAAGTTAAATTAAAATTAGTTACAAAATTAAAAAAAATTATGAAAAGTAGTTATGAAGTGATTCAAGTAATGTATAACAATTTAAGGGCAATATAATATATTTTATTTTGTTACTCTTGGTTTCAATAATTGGATGTTATTTGCAAACAACCGCTTGATTAATTACAACATGAAGTTGTTTGGTTTTGTTGGTAGATGTGGCACATAATTGTAATTGACAAACAAAAGCATAAATTAATTTGGTAGATGTGGTTAATTCATTTGAAAAAATAATTTGCTAATCATCATCTTTCTTCTTTGGAGAAATTTCATGTATACTCTTCAAAAACCTTCAAGGTATGTATTTCTTCTCTTATATAAAATTTATAAATACAATTCATAATATTGTATTTACCCTTGTAAATTTTAAATGTTTACGAATTTACAAGGATAAATATATAATTCAGAAATTTTTTAAGGGTATACGAGAAAATTTCAGTGGGCCTTGTGCAGGCCAAAGCAATAAGCAATGGGCCATGCTTTCCCTTAGCAAAATACAAAATTTTATCATGAGAGAAAGATACAGGCCTGTGGCTGGGCCTCAGGGATGAATTTGTTCCCTCTAATTATTCTTTACAGAGATGATTTGTGCTTTGAGAATCGTGAAGAACGTATTTGAACGGTTGATATTTTCCTGAAAAACACATATCTCAGAAAGTGCGAATTCTAGAGACTGGAGTGTGAACACGTATCATCTCCATTAACTCAAAAAGACATTTTGTGAGTTAATTCATCTCAGCCGTCTGATTTCTAACGGAACTAATTTAATTATTTGATTTTAATACAGGGCTCTTCAATATTAATGCAAATTTAGTCTATACGGATCTTAACATGGATCGAGCAGTCCAGATGCATTAAGAATATCTTGTGGGTTAATTCATTTCAGCTGTCTGATTTTAAACGGAGCCAATCCGACCGTCTATTTTTAACGCAGGCCCTTCGATATTAACGCAAATCTAGTTTACACGGATCTTAAAATATATCGAATGGTCCAATCCAATGCAATATTAAGAGCATACGAATTCGTGTAGTATATTTGAGTTTTGACTACTTTTGTTTTACACTCTCTTTCCAATCCAATGCGGCGATCTCTCCTCTCGCTCTCTTCTTCCCTCCATCGCCTCCATTTCTCCTCTTCTTCCTCCTCCGACGAAATCCCCATTCTCTATTCCTTCCTCCAGCCTTCCATTTTCCCTCTTCGCCAACCTCACCCCATCAAACCCACCTCCACTTCCTCTCCCACTTCTCCTTCCTCTTCTTCCCCTTCTCCTTCCCCACAAACCCAAGCCTCTCTCGAATCTTCTCTCCTCTCCTCTCTCCACTCTCACCAAACCGACGAAGCATGGCGCTGTTTCAAGTCTCTCTCTTCTCTCTCCCTCCTTCCTTCCTCCCCTTCCCTCTCCGACTCTCTCATCTCTCACCTTGCCTCCCTCTCTGACCGCCTCTCTCTCAAACGTGCATTCGCTGCGGCTATCTACCTTCTCGAAAGATCACCTCTTTCGGTTTCTTTCGACACGTTCTCTGGTCTCTTTCGAGCCTTTGCCGGGAGTAACACTCTGCCTCCTGCTCTTGCGCTGTTTCGCGCAATGTTGAAGAATCGACGGTTCCCAGCTTTTATCATCTGGGGACCGGTGGTGGTTCAAATGGCCGAGAGGAACGATGCCAGTTTTCGTGCATTCTTGCCAGTTTTTGAGGAGAATTGTAGAGTTGCCTTGGATGAGAGGATGGATTGCATGAGGCCTGATTTGGAGTTTTGCAATCGGGTTCTTGACGGGTGTTGTAAAATTCTCGGGTCGGTTTCTGATGCAGAGAAGGTGCTCGAGGTAATGTCTAGCTTGGAATTATCACCAGATTTGAATAGTTTTGGATCTCTTGCATATTTATATGCTTTAGCAGGGAATGAGCAGAGAATTGATGAGTTAAATAAGTTACTGGATGCATTGCGGTATTCAAATAAAATGGTGTTCTTCACTAATTTGATTAGTGGGTATGTCAAATCGGCTGCATTTGAATTGGTTCCTTCTATAGTTCTTCGTGCAGTGCAAGAACAGAGAGAGGATGAATCTAATATATTCAACCAAGACACTTACATTGAGATTGCTAATTCCTTTATAAACAATGGTAAAACCAAAGAATTAGCTTCTTTGATTATTCAAGCACAAGAATTAGAGGCCTTTAGTAAATGCATGTTACCAAATTGCTCAGTTGGTTATGGGTTAATGAATGCATGTGTGGAGTTAGGTCATTTAGACAAGGCACACAACATGCTTGATGAAATGTCGGCGCAGGGAGCTTCTATTAGTTTAGGCGTTTACTCTTGTATATTGAGAGCCTATTGTAAGGAACAGAGAACTGCCGAGGCTGCACAGCTTGTGGCAGAGATAAATGCTGCTGGTCTCCAGTTAGACTCACACAACTTTGATGCCCTAATTGATGCCTCTATGACGTGTCAAGATTTTCAATCGGCTTTCTCTCTCTTCAGAGAGATGAGAGAGGCAACCCTACCCGACCTCAGAACAAGCTACCTAACCATTATGACCGGTTTAACCGAGAACAACCGGCCCGAACTCATGGCATCATTTCTCGATTCAGTGGTAGATGACCCGAGAATCGAAATTGCAACCCATGATTGGAACTCAATCATACATGCATTTTGCAAAATTGGCCGGTTAGAAGATGCAAAGAGAACTTACCGAAGGATGGTTTCATTGAGATTTGAACCCAACAGTCAAACCTACCTGTCATTGATAAACGGGTACACTTCGGCCGAGAAATACTTCAATGTGTTGATGCTATGGACTGAGTTGAGGAGAAATGGAGGTGAATTCGACCGTGCTTTGATTGATGCATTCTTGTATGCATTGGTTAAAGGAGGGTTTTTTGATGCGGCGATGCAAGTGGTGGAGAAAGCTAATGAATTAAAGATTTTTGTAGATAAATGGAGGCACAAACAGGCATTCATGGAGAAACACAAGAAGTTGAGTGTGGCAAAATTAAGGAGAAAAAATTATCGAAAGATGGAGGCGCTTGTTGCTTTTAAGAATTGGGCTGGGTTTACTACATGATAGTAAGTACTCTTTCATATTTACCCTACAAGATCATTCATATTTACACTACGATAGCTATTTAATGTAAAGTAGGAAGGTAGTTTCTGGCTCGAGTTTTTTAGAGAAAAATGAAAGAAAAATAGTCTATTTATTTATGTTGTAGGGGAAGCTTTTTGGGTTTAATCTGTGTATAAATAAATTCAAAAGCTGCTTCTTAAGATTCATCTTCTTCTTCTTCTTTTTTTCATTGTTTTGCTTTTATAGTTTTATGGGCATTTGTGTAGGAACTCCCTCAAATTAAACTCAAATTTCTAGAATGACCATAAGAAAACCATAGGATTTAAACACACTCCAGGCTAACCTCCTTGTGCTGCTTATGAAGTGTTTTTTCTTAGATCAAAATAAGGAAGTATGGATAACTGTTATACAGCATAATTAATTAATTAGTAATTGTGCTTGTTATAAAAATAAAAAAGAGTTGAACTTGAACTACTTCCACAGGTCATATCTGTAAAATTTGGAATTGTTGCCTAATGAATACTTTGGTAGACATAATTGTATGCTTGTAACACAAAAAAATGTTGAAATCTTGTTTGACTGGGTTGAATTTTTTTTCAAAAATTATTTCAACAAATCTGGCTAACAAATGGTGAAAAGTAAAACTATGTAAGAATGAAAGAATTGTACTTTTCATATTTCTTCACTTTTGATTTTTGTCCTGTTTTCCTGTGGTGATGATTTCAATCCATTTATGGAATATTTACATTGCCCGTTTTAAATATTTTTGTGAAGGCGAGGTAAAATATTTTTTTAACTAATTCAATACGATCTAAATTAGATCGTTTTAGACAATATGATTGCTCTAATTAAGACTTGATTGTACCAGCTATCACTTGAAAAGCACAATATTATCTATTGCTTGTTAGTGGGGTCTGGATCCTCTCCAATTGCTGTGTATTTAGTTGGATAATCTTGAGGAAATCCGGGCCTTTAATTTCTTATCAGAAAGTCTAACACTTAGATAATAACTTTCAAAATTCCTTAAATATATGAGATGGGATGGTGGTAGCAATGTTGGCTAAGAAAAAAAAGTTCTAAAACTGTGGCTACCTAAAGATTGAAAGTTCTAATCCCGTTCACTACTTCGTAGTCTTTGCGAAAAAAAAAAAGGTACCTTAAATATTGACAAAATTAATTTCTTTGATCAATGATGACTGGGTCTTAGTTGCTTAGCTAGTCATGTGGCAAGCAATAAGCATGTTCAAGCATATCCTCGAACTACGTACTGTAGTGGACATGCAATAAACACACAAAAACTGTACCATAGAGAAAAGTTTGTAAAGTGATGGCATGGAGAATCAAATTATACTTCTGGCCAAATTTTGTTGGAGTGCATATCCTTTGAGATATCTCAATTTTTGCGTGACCGATGTGTTTGGTGCCTATTCGGGGATAGCGCAGGGGGGGGCAGTATTATTTCTACTTTGAGATTCATGCAAAACTATTTAAACAGTTAACATTTTCCCTAAAGTCACGTCAATTTTGACATATCTCAGAGCATGCGAATTCATTTTGTTGTGGGATAAATATATAACAGTGCTAGTTTGACTTCACGCAGCGCACAAGCAATAGAGTCAAAATGAAAAATATTTAACTTTTGCGCTGTATGAAGGTAAACCAGCGCTGTTAATATCCTTCAAATTGTGCTTGAAGATCTTCCTGCAAAGAGAATTGTGCTTGAAAATCAGCAAAAGCATCAAGAATATTCTATAAAAGGTGGGTATGAATATATCAAGAAAGATTTTTATACTACTTGAAAAGGAGAAGACCATACTGCTAGTGGCAATGGGCATCAAAATTTGGATTGATAAACTTTGTTTTATGGTTTGGAATTTCTAGAAGCATGTTCCAGAACCATTCAAATGGAAGAAACTGAATGCTAAATAATATAAGTTTATAGGTGTTTTGTTGGACAAATAGGCACCATATATTTTCAATTTTATGCAATTTGAGTATTGTTTGAACCAAATATAATGATTTCATTTTGTAGGCATAATATATGTACATCATGCCTACAATATTGGATCTCTTATTTAAACTTTGATTTTGATGATTGTTAAGATTGTCAATTAATCATTGCCAATGGATATTTATCTCTTCATTAAGTCACCTATAAACAGAAACTAAGTCATTGAATAATTGAGAAATCACAAGGCATGATATTTTCCCATGTCAGTGAAAATATTCATGACTTTTGGGGAGGAGATCATGTCTGTGCAAACAACACTGTATCCTCTGAGATATCTCGAACTTTCAGTTTATCATCTAAAGTCGGGCCAAATTTTTTTCGGTGCCTATTCAGAATGCAAGGGGCCAGTATTATTGTGCTTGAAGATTCGTGCAGAAAGGATTTGAATGGTCCAGATATTCCATAGATCAACTCAAAGTTTGAGATATCTCAGGGATGCAAATCCTGTACAATCATGCTATTTAGTAGCAGTAGGTAGTCATGGACCACCGCATGTCAAAAAGTGCAGTACCTGATACTCCAAAGTTTTTTGGGAAAAGTAATTTATCCCAATAAAAAAAAAAAAATTATAAAAGAGAAAAGCAACAGGATAACCAACCACTTTGCCTCTTGTTGCTAATTCCATGCTGGGTTAATTAGTTTTGTAGACCCAATAACCCAATTCAATTGTACCCGAGGAATATATGATTGGCTTACAATTCATGCCCAACAACAGTATACTGTTTGCTGGAGGCAAAGGGTTTGCTTTGCAATTTCTTAACCAGTATACTGTTTTTGGTATGTGTATTAGGTAGATATAAGAATCTTGCCTCCCCTCTCACACATAGGGTTGTGGATATATATTATATAACCCAACTTTATGCTGGTATATCATATGATTTAAAGGATAGTTTATCAGGAAGTGCAAGCTGGACTGAATGAAAACCATTCCTTTATTGATTGCTAGTGATTTAAAAATAGGCTAATTAATCTTGTGACATTGATCTGAGAATTTGTCTCTAGCATAGTGCTTGGAAAAGAGAGCAGTGAAAGAGAAATGACGCGTCGATAAGCCTACGATTCTCTTCAACTGGTACGTGCTTGCACGGAGGCCGTACCTGGGCTAGGTGTCATTTGGGGGAGGCCAAAAGTTGAAAGGCATCTTCAGGAAAAAAGAAAAAAAACTCTCATGGACTCATGGTGTCGTTATCCTCAATTCCTCAGAGTACTAGAGTTCGTATCCTCTGATATATCTTATAATTACATTTCGGTGCCTATTCAGAATGCAGGGGGGGGCAGTATTATTATGCTTTGAGATTAGTGCATACAGAATTTGAACGGTCTAGACAGAATAACTCAAAAGTTTGAGATATCTTTTTTCTGCCCTTTTAATGAAAGTGTAGTCTATTTCATTTATAAAATGAATAATATGAGAAAATGCATATAGTTCTGAACCAATGCTGTTAAATCTGTAAAATATGTTTAATCATAGGTACACTTATGACTTCAGTTTTATTACCTTAGTGTATTACAAAGAAAGGAAAGCATATTTCATCACAACAAATAATTTAAAATAATATCTAAAAAAGAAAGAAAATATAAAGTAAGATTCTATTTTCTTGTAGTGTTCTGTGGAATGTTTTCAAACATTTAAAAGATGCGTTTCTTTCTCATATAAATACCATTTAAATATTTCTCATTCCTTCACAAACAAAACCTCCCAGAACTCCAGTAATACTTGAAACAATTATATATTTTCTAACTTTCAATCTTGTTAGCAAAAGTATGATAAGGGGAAGGGATCCATTAGCAGTGAGTCAGATAATAGGTGATGTGTTGGATCCCTTTAATCGATCTGCTACAATGCAAATTCGTTACAATGATAGGGAGATCACGAATGGTACCGGTCTGAAGGCATCTCAGGTCGCCGGTGCACCGAAGGTTGAGATCATTGGTTCAGATCAAAGGAAGTTGTACACACTTGTAAGTTAGTGGCAATTACCTGTATGTTGTATTGTCTTCTTTAGTTTCTCTTATTATCTAACTTGTACTCCCCTGATATTGTCTTCTTATTTTCTATTTAATGAAATTTACATAATAGGCTTCCACCTGCTACCTTAAAAAATAAAATAAAATAAAAAATTTAATGATTTGTTGGGTCATGGTGTTTTTAATGGGCTGGAAATCTAGGCCTAGTTAGATCCAAAAGGGCTATTAAATGTGGAATCAAACTGAAGGTGAGAATATTCTCTCCTGAAATATTGAAGCAACTTGTCTATTTTTATTCTTGTTTTAATTGTTTTAGCACTTAACTATTAGTTTCTGATATCATTAACTTAATCATTATTAAAAGGTAATGGTTGATCCTGATTCTCCAAGTCCAAGCAATCCAAGTAACAGGGAGTATCTGAATTGGTACGTGTACTTCTTTTTTAATATTTCATGGTACCTGAATATCTTGTAATATTTTTGTAGGGGGGGAATGGGTATTTAAATGAATTACTAATTTCCTCTGCACAGATCATTTCTTACAAGTAGTAACATGTTTTAAATTGATAAACTTTTGTTTTGTGATTGTATAGGTTGGTAACTGATATACCAGAAGCAACTGATGTAAGTTTTGGTGGGTATTATTCATTTCTAAATTCATTCCTATATTAAGAGCAGTTCATGTGATATTCCGATAAAAATCATACCAAGAAAATATCTTCCTTAAATCTCCAAGGATTATCATACTGTCTTGTACCAGTACATCTATTTGACTGTAAGGTGCCAACTACCAAGCTTAAAACTTGGTACCAGTGGTCCTTGGCAAGGTAAAAACTTGGTACCAGTACATCCAAAACTACATAGGCATGAACTGGTATGGTAATCCTTGACAAAAAACAAATGTGCGGGAGGAGGTGTGGGGCCCTCGATAAGAAATGACCAACCTATTTTGTCATGCAGGTTGAGCAGTTGGACGGTTGTCAGCTGATCAACAGCGCCTCGAGATTTGTACAGTTTATGGGCCCCACTAGATTACATTAGTCAGCGTGCAGAGGGACCTCAACCCGAAATCAAATCGATGGACGGCTGTGATCTTTCAAAAAGAACGCTTGACCAATGCATTATGGTGTGGGCCCACAAAAAAATATGGTACCAGTGAAATATTGTACCCTATAAAGAGTTTATTTCAAAAGGTCCAGTGTGCTTAATGCCTTTCAAATCCACATTTTTTTACAAATAACAAGTTTCAATACAAAATTTAACTAGCTTGTATGACCCTTTTTTTTTAAAAACTAGCAAAGAGAGGAGTTTTAAAGCAAAAGTTTTGATTTAATATGTTCTAGGCTAGATTATGATTTTAACTATTTCTTAATTACAAGTATAAGAAGATTTATTTTGGGCTAGGCTATAATAGGGTTACTAAAAGTAAAAAAGAAGATTTATTATAAATTTCATCTTAGAAATTAGCCATCAAGTGAATTTGACATAAATTTGGAGTAGGAATATATTACGAAATGTTTCAAGGATTGAATAAAATTTGCACTATACCAAAGGAGAAAAAATAGTTGTGTTACATAAAATAATTACTGACAATATTACTGTTTATAGTTCCTTCCTTAAAAAAAGATCTTTTTTTTTAAGAAAAAGACCAAGCTTTGGTCCCTCTTGTGTATATACGTACACATAAATAGTCCCACAAGCACAAGAAAACAAAGACCTGAATAACTTGAACAGATAATAATGCCTCAATAAGAGCATTTTATGACATAATAATTTGGTGAATTCATAAGAACATTTATAGTGATTGAAATTTAACAAACAAAAAATTGCTAAAGTACATGAAAAATATTTCAGGAAATGAAATCGTATCTTACGAAGGACCACGGGCGTCGGCAGGGATACATCGTGTTGCATTCGTGTTATTCAAACAGGAAGTGAGGCAGACTGTGGATGCACCGGGATGGCGTCAAAATTTCAATACCAAGGATTTCTCGGCATTCTACAATCTCGGGCCACCTGTTGCGGCATTGTACTTCAATTGCCAAAGAGAAGGTGGTGTTGGTGGTAGAAGGTATACTTTAAAAACTATATCAAGAACTAATTAATAAACATTCTTTTATAGAGATAATTAAAGGAGAGTCATAAATTAAATATTGGAGGAAGTAGAAAATTTAAGAAAATATATATATAATAAGAGGAGGGACCAGGCCACTTGGACCCTTTTTTGGTGACACCGGATTATACCCTACATTTTCAAAGTTTTTAAAATCCAAACAGTCAATTCAAGCCGTTCAACATGATGGATATATTAAAGTGTGCTTGCGGATCAAATTCTACATTTTTTTTCTTTACTATTTATTAAGTATTTTACAAAATCGTTGTTTTTAGACCATTTAATTTTTGTACTCATCTTAATAAATAGTAAAAAAATTCAAAAAAAATATAAAATTTGATCTGCAAGCATGTTTTAATATACCTATCATGTTGGACGGTTTGGATCGACTGTTTAAACTTTGAAAATATAAGATGTAATCCGGTGCTACCAAAAAATAATGTAAGTGGATCCCTCCTCACATAATAAATATGCAGTCGAACTGGGAGGATATAATCAACCAAATGAGCATAGTTGATGCACACCTTTATAATGGCAAAAGAAGTTATTTTTTTTTAGGTAATAGGCAACTGAATTGATATTGATTCATTAAAGAGAAGGATAACATTGTGTGTATACAATGCAATCAGGTGTGGATCTTAGAGTAATGCATTTGCATGAGGTGCTTATAATTACCTCCATTATTTATTTATTTTTCATCATGTGTATAAAATTTTAATTGAAATTTCGTTTTTTACTTGTAAATGTTAAATTTAAATTTGGAGTTTAGTGGTTAGAATTTTATTTTGTAGTTATAGAGACATGGGTTCAAATTTCAGTGACCACACATTATATATGCATTGTGCGTTTCAGTCCCAATCTAAATTTTCTAGTTCTACTACAAATGAAATGAAATGTTGTACATTTAGATTTATTAACAAATGAAATATTTCTCTGTTATAAACTTGTGTTCTTTATTTTATTTATTTTCCTTTGGGAAAAAGGTTTTGAGGATGGCGTGAAGGATGCATATCTTTTACTTCAAAGCAAACTATCAGCTAGAAGTATAATTTTACAACATTTGGATAGCTGCGAGGATGGCGTGAAGGATGTATCTTTTACTTCAAAGCAAACTACCAGCTAGAAGTATAATTTTACAACTTCATTTGGATAGTTGTCATTTAATTAGACGAGATATATAGGCGTATAGATTAATAATGATTAATTAAAATTGGACTCATTCACTCTATACTTTCTCTGACAATGGATAATAACACTTGTTTTTCCGACCACCCGACATGTTCCCTGCCACCATCTCACTCAAGACCAATTACGAAAGTAGTTTTTACTATGCCTTCTCCTACCACCCCGCACAAGCAGCCAACCACAACTGCTGTCACTTCTAATGTCAAAAGCTGGCTGTCATAATAAAAATGCAAGTCATGTGAGAGACAATTATAAAGAGTATGCAATGGATACAGACGAGGACCGGAGAAGACAAGAGTCCAATCCTAATGTGGAGAATGAATCCAATTTTAATTAATCCTTAATTAATTGTAGTTTTTAGAATTTTAAATATAATTAATTTAATAATTAATTTGAGTTTTGTGTCTATTATGATATATTTAAAATATATTGGGTAAATATATGAATTATTATAATTTAGATTGATAAATACGTAATTATAAAATTTAGAGTAGTATATTTGAAACCCTTCCTTGAATATAAATATGTATGTAAATTTTACAAAATTCACATGGATGATTCCAATCTGATCAGCGCATTTAACAAGGAAAACAGAATCTATAAGACATGTCATCGGCATTGATTCTACGGGAATTTAATATTGCGATCGCTAAAAGCTGACCAAGTCCCAAAGCCCCAAACTATTAACGCATGGATCATTCATTCTTGTGTGTACCGGGTGTAGAGAATTCAGAAACATGATTCGCTACACATAATGCATACATGGCTCATGCGTTGCTCGTCTCCTGTTGACTCCGTACCAGTTCGTACAACGGGGCCCAGTGAAGGTGTCATAAAGGTCACTGGGATAGTGAGAGAATGAAGAGAGAGTGAGTGTGGGTGGGGTAAGAGACGATGGGATCGCTGCGGAGGCGTCTGGCGCAGCTGCCATGGCGAATGGCGGCGAGTGAGACATGGAATCCAACGGTAGCGCTGCTGGTCGGACTGAACTTGGGTGCCATGGACATCGGACCCCAGTTGCTCCCCTTCGTCAGTTATCTTTGCGCCGGAAAACTCATCCGCACTTTCCTCGGCGCGTCTATTGCCGTACGCCTCTCTCTCTCTCTCTCTTTCTCTTTTTCTCTCTGAAATCATGGCAGGTCCAAACAAATTTCTTTCTTTGTGTCTGCCTTCCTTCCCTACAGAAAAAATAGCAAGCGCTTCCCTCTTGAAATTAATTTACCCTTTGACCGGTAGATCTGTCCTAGCACCGTCCTTGCAACTGTCAGCTGCTCCTCGGATAGGTTGAAGGGCTCAAATTTTCCTTTGGAATTAAAAGTTAATTTTTGATTTACAAAGAAGAGTAAAACTAGGGTGATCTTTAAGTTCACCAAGTTTTTTTGTGAACTTAACTCTAAAATTTATCGGATTGATTTCAAATGACGAATCCAAACCGTTCAAACTCTTATATCTTACAATTTATATATCTACATGCAAAAAAAATTAAATTTTGAATTAATTATGTATAGAGTCAAGTGGTCAAAAATTGTTCAAAACATTAATACATTAAAATTAATTTATAAACCTTCTATTTTTGAGTTTTGACCACTTGACTTAATACTAAATTAATTCGAAAATTTAAATTTTTTATATATAGATTGATCACTCATAAGATAGAAGAGTTTCAACAATTATAATTTGTCATTTAAAATCAATCCGATAGATTTTAGAGTTGAGTTCACAAATAGACTTGATGAACTTAAGACAACCTAGTTCTACTCTACAAAGAATACCAATATGTATATACAAGGGTTAAGTGAAAAATCTATTTTCATATTAAATTGTTGATTAGTTGGTACACTGAAACAACATAGAGTCAAGTGACAAGGTCACCTTTATTTGATTTTAGAAATCCCTAGGAACTGGGCATGATATTTTTTGTTCTGGGTGACAAAATGTCTAATGCATAAAGAGAAACATATGGGGAAAAACAAGATTACAAGAAAATATTATAATGTATTAATTTATTATAATTAAGGTGAATGATGAGTATGTAACATAAAAAAAAGAATCATGTGAAATATATAATCTATCTATAGACTATATAGGGGTGAACAGTGCCGGTTCTGAACACTTTGGGGTCCGAGATGGGAGAAAAATTTGAGTATTTTTACATATACATTTTTTTATAAGACAGACTAATATGCTTCTATAAGACTTGAACACTATATGTTTATAAGTTATTTTTATATTTTTAAAGTTAAAATAGTCGAACTGAACCATTCAATATGATATCCATATGAAAACGTATTTAGAGACAAAATTTTACAATTTTTAAATTTTTTTACTATTTTTTAAGGATAAATTTTGCTAAAGGTCACTAAATTTTGTCATTTGTCACAAATTAAAAACTCTAATTTTGATTTGTCTCTTTCTAGTTACTCAATTTTGTCATACAAAACATGCTCATTCTGTTATTATTTTTGAACGGAATGAGTATATTCCGATAATTATTTGGACAGAATGGGAATATTTTGTTAAAATTTTGGATAGAAAAGTATAGGATGATTTGATTGGAACAAGGGATAATGTTGAGTGACTAGAAAAGGACAAATTAAATTTGAGTGACCAATTCGTAACAAATGATAAAGTTTAGTAACCTCCAGCGAAATTTACCCATTTTTTTAATATAGATAGAAAATTCATTGATTCAGAAGATTATGGAACATAAAAAACAACGATTTTCTACCTATCTTAAAAAATAGTAAAATAATTCAAAAATAGATAAATTTTGGTCTCCAAGCAAGTTTTAATATAAATATCATGTTAAACGGTTTGGATCAACTATTTGGACTTTTAAAACGAAAAAACGACTTAGAAGCATACGGTGTGGAAGTACTTATGGAAGTGTATTAACCAGTCTCAATTTTTATTGATATGCCAATGGATCATATCTATTTATAGAAAAGTTTGGACCCTTTATATATACAAAATTTGAGCTCTGATGTTTTATTTATTTTTAATATATGCAGATTTTTTTTATATATATACAATTTTTTTTTGCCCTTTGGATTTTGAGACCCAGGGCAGTTGCCCCAGCTACCCTGCCTCAGAGCCGGGTCTGGGGTAAAAATAGGTTGGATATTATCTGGTTGAATCCAGATCCGTATAGAAAATTAGTACGGATATAATTTTGAATTTTAATTATCTGTATCTAAATAGAAGATATATAACATATAGTTTAATATATATTATGAAAATATTTATATATCCAATATCCGATTCATATTCGTACGTATCCATCGTTCCATCTAATATCCAATTTGTATCCGTATCTAAAAAAAAGAAACAGATACAGATATGATTTTACCACTATCCGATCCGTTTTCACCCCTAATTTATAAATATTGCTTTTGACATATATTTGTCTAAATGTGGTCAGGTGAAGGGTTCCAGCATGTTGCCGACATTGAACCAGGCAGGAGACATGGTTGCAGTGAACATGATTCCTAGGTGGTGGGGCCAATTCAATACAGGAGATGTGGTGCTGATGCGTTTACCAAATCACCCTCCAAGATACTTTGTCAAAAGGATTTTAGGGGTTGAGGGACAAAAGATCACCTATTTGGTTGATCCTGCCAAAAGCAAGACAACTAGGACTGTTTTGGTATGATACTCAGCTTATGAATAATGTTGTTTTGTTGAACATGGATTTCACTGGATCTTTTTAGGCAAATTAATTTTCTAAACTGTTGTTTTTCTATAAGGTGCCAGAAGGGCATGTTTGGGTACAGGGAGATAACATCTATAATTCGTATGATTCGAGATATTTTGGTCCAGTTCCTCGTGGTCTTCTCCAAGGAAGAATCTTTTACCGGGTGCGTATATAAATTTTTAATCATTATTGATATTTTTATGTGTTGCCAACTTGCCATTGCTCAACTTTGCTGTTAGTTCACTATATATTACATATTTGTTGAAATTTCTAAGTTTATAATACTTTTGTAAGTGTTTATATATAAATCTTTTGCCTTGTTTCTTTTTTGTAGGTCTGGCCACCAGAGAAGGTTGGCCCAATTGATTCAAAGGTGAATCCAAATGAACCACCAACTAAATGATTTCTTATGTTCATCTCATAGCATTTCCTTAATGTTTCATTTTCTAGCAGTTTTTACTGCCAAATGAAAAATGCTAATTCATTAGGCCTTTGCTTGTTTCAGTAGAACAAATTTAGTTGTACCAGACTACCAGTGTATGCTTGATATGGTTAACATGCATAGATCTAATTAAAATTTCCAACAATCAAGTTTTATATTCAAGATCATCCATCACATTAGATTTAAGTATGAGTTCATTAGGCATTGGCATGCATGATTAATCTAATCAACAAATATTACCGAGAAACACAATAAAATATTTAAAGATCAGAATACAACATGCTAGGATCGGTATCAGTCTAAGAATTCCATAACAAAGACCAAATTAATTTGATTTAATATATTTATATTATAATAATTTGTTTAGAACCGGTTTAAACTAAAAGTCCAAGACCCGTCATACGCTTGGTTCATACTAAATCAATCATGGACTATCCACAATTAATTATTTCATAAACATCCAGAATTCATATAGTCACAAGTTTCTTTGAAATTGCAAAGCAAGACCTCATTACCTGGATTAGAGTTTAGGGTTTAGGGTTTAGTAATTAATCACTTATTTTATTTGTATCTCTATTCTGGGCCGACTTTACTGGCCCAAAATTTCTAACAAGGGTGGATAATTGAATTATTTTTTTGAAGAGGTCAAAGATATCCCCTTAATTTCCATGTCTCCAACTAAGCAATTATTATATATATACATACATATCTCTTCTCTCTTCCTCTGAACTATAATCTGAATCAATATCTCATCTCTTCTGATTAATTCAAAGCAAAAGCAAGCCATGGATGCCAACGAGGAATTAGCAGTCAATGTTGAAGCTCCACAAACTAATCCGGTAATTAAATTAAAGCAACCAAATTATTATATTCTCATTTTTCTATCTAATTAATTGCTTCCTTGTTTTATTTGTGTGTGTTCATCCATTTTAATTATATTTCTCAGGATCAATGATGTTTAATTATTGCTTATTTGCCTCTGCATTTAAACATCATTGATCCTGAGAAATATAATTAATTAAGTTGACGGTTTCACCATATTTTGGGAGCTGTTTGAGATAAATTATCATCCTCTGAGATGTCTCAAACTTTGATGGATAAAGATATGAACACCACTATAGAGGAAGCCATTGACAGTACTTTAGCAGATGCGAAAATGTTGCTTCAACCTGGGGCACCTCAACAGTATATTAACGAAGGTGTGCAGGACGTAGAGAAACAAATTTCCAATATTGAAACAACTGTAAAAATTGACCCCAAATAATTATTTTGTAATTAAGGGATGCATGGAACTATATATATGTTCTTGTTTGGTTGTTTGATTAAAAGTAAGGTGAAATAATATTTAAGTTGTTTACTTCAAGATAAGATGATTTAAGTTCTTTTTATTTGGTTGTGGTTTAAAGTTAATATTTAATTTACAGCTTGAACTTAATTTTGTTTGGCTGGAGCTTGTTATTTAAGTTGTGGTTTCAAATAAATGTTGGATTGTATATTGTTTTATTCAAGATTGATGATAATTTAATTAATATGGTGTATTTTTATGGTCAACCAAAATTTCTTGTTATTTGGTTCATTTTTTTTCTTACACGGTTGCTTGGTTCCTTTTCTATTTATGAGGCAACAAAATACTATCATATTATTTTAATCAACTTTAATAGTTCTTTTTAATAGTTCTTATTAAGGGCCTGTTCGGCACGTTACTATGCGTGTGGGAAAAAAAATTCACTCAGACTGAATTTTTTTTCCCACGAGCACAGTAAAAATCAGTTCAAAATTTTTCTATTCCCATGTGCATTTCCCAACCCATTAGCACGCCAACTCATCATAAGCATGGAATAAGCATGGAATTAGCACTGTCAACCCATTTTCATGCATTTGGGTAGTAAAAATAGTATGGAGTTAGCACTCTTTACTATTCTATGCTTGGATCATTCTAAAAATATAGTTATTTCTGGAATTAGCGTTATTTTTGCTAACTCATCAGAATGATGGAATAGTGCTAACCCCAGGTTAACACTATTCTTGTTATTTCCAGAATTACATCCAAACACACTCATATTGTATTTATATAGTATTCGATAATATATATTTTAATTAGAAAGAAACATAATTGTTAGTTGCTTCAATTAAACAAATACTTCATTAACAGAAGAACAAATTAACTATATAATTTTATTAAAAATCACAAAAATTACTTATAAAATTGACAACTTTTTTGAACTATAGCAATTACTTAAAAGGAAAATTATTGTTCTAGAGAGCACCTAAAGTTTATGTAATTAGTTTCTTGCATTAAGGCCCCCTAGCATGTATTTCAACTACAGATAAATTATTTTTTGTTGTTTTTTTATGAAAAAAAAAAAACGAAGTTGAAATGAAATTATATATAATTGTTAAAAAATTTGAAAATTTACGCCTACATTTCTTTGCATGCTTGTTTATAGGGAAAGAAATATTTTAGTGGTATAATCTTTTAAAACTCTTTGTACTGTACATATCTGACTTTGTTTCCTGAAATAAAAAAAAAATAATCAAGATGACATTGAAATTGTACAGCTAAGTTGACAATTATATATATATATATATATATATATATATATATATATATATATATATATATATATATAATAAATGCATTGCCTTCCAAGAACATTTCTAATGTGGCATGAACCAATGCAATTTTTGTGTTAATAAGATCCATGTAATCAAGAAATTTTAGTATTTCTATCTCTTTTTCTAAAAATAATTAATATCATTATTCTTGTTTTTCACACAGTAGTAACTGTTGCTAAAATAAGAACACACAGTTTAATAAAAGCAGGGCGTATTCGAGAAGCATTGATGTTAAGTCCGAATCGTTAGATTTGCATCAAGATTGGTGTGATAATTAAAATTTTATATATTCATGTCAACATGTGTTTACATTTATTTTGTCTCGTAGAGCACAAATTTGAATGTTTACATTTAAATCTATTTAAATCTATGAGGTTTGTGCTAAATTATTGTTATTATGTATTTAGATTTTAGACAAAATTTTCATTAATCTTTCGAAAACAATAATGTTTCATATAATTTTTATAAAATTCGGAATGGATATCTTTAAAATATAATACAATCTAACACTAGAGTATACCTCCACACAGTAGATGACACACCATATCGCCACATAAGAACAACAATTGTATTGTATCTCATTGGATCTTATTATTATTATTAATTTATTATTAGTTCAGTGTCAGTAGATTTACTAATTAATTATGGCAATCGTCACTGCCACAAATCCATACAAGATGCGAATATCTAGATACCTGTATTATCTTTTAAAAAAAAAGATCTATATGTTAAATCTTATCATACTTGTTAAATAAATGTTAAAAAAAAAAATATGACGACTATGAACTCAACTTTTACATATTTTACATATTTTTTTTCATTCATATATATAAAAAAAAAAGGTAGAGGGTTCCACTTCTTTTATTTTTCTTGTATTATGCCTCTAAATTTAAACCGTACATCAACAAACTTGATTAACGAATCATATTAAAAAACTCATTAGTAAAAAAAAAAATCATTTCGCCTCCAATTTATTTTTTTTCTCCTCCTCTGTATCGCTCTTCCCTTTCACCTCCAGTACCCTCCTCCCATTCGGAATCTGTATCATCTACATTAACTCAACATTTAAGTTAATGCAAAATGAATTCGGATCGTCCAATTCGTATTGATAGAAATATTAAAATAATGTACATTTTACTTCAGACCGGATTGATTCGGATCCTAATCAGACGGCTTAGATATATTAAGTCAAATTCTAAATTAATACATGATGTGGTTTCCTCTCCTTCTTTCCCCTCTTCCCCTCCACCTAGAATCATAGATATGAGTTGATTGCCGCAAATCGTCATTGCCGCAAATTCATACAATATGCAAATATGATGCATGTATTATTTTTAAACAATATCTATATGTTACATCTTATCATACTTGATCAATAAAAAATAAATAAACAAATATGACGTGAACTTAACTTAATTTTACATACTTACATAATTTTTCATGCATATAAAAAATGGACATTTAAATAAGCATAAATGCACATATTGTAATCAAAAGTTTAAATAGCGTTTATCGCATCATAGCGGAGTGACTAAAAAAACAACACTATGTTGAAATAGCGCCGCTATAACACGAAATAGCGTTGATAGCATCATAAGTTTTTATGGTTCGAAAACGCTATAGCGGTGCTATAGCGCACTATTTAGAACCCTGATTGTAATGCATACTTGTGTATATTAAATAACTATTGATATCTATAATATATTTTTTGCTAAAGCCAAATGCATATAAATTGTCTTAAACTATCTATATGCATTCAAATAATAAAAAAAAAAAAAACAATAATAATACGGTCAAAGAAAGAAAAAAAATCCAAATTAGTTTATTACAACCAATTTTTTTTATCTCATATTCACCCAAAAAAAAAATTGAAGGCACTCTAAAAATTCATGGCTGAGATCAAGCCTGGATACATTTCTACCATAATAGTCAATCTAAACCGTCCAATTTTGATCGAAAAACTAGTGAAATAAACTGAATGTTGTTGCTAATCTTGAAATTGCGTCTGCTCTATGTGGTAATTACCTGGTTGTATAACATATATAATTTAATATTGTTATAAATTAAATTAAATAATTCATGTTAAAAATATTTAAAAAATTAAATAATCTCTGGAAGTAGATTTCTCAGTTTCTAGACTACTAGAAATAAAGATGCATCCTTATGCTAGAAAAATAAAAACAAAAACAAATATTATGAATATTCAGAGGGACTAATAAGCTAATATGGTGTAAAAAAATAAGAAGAGTTCTGAATTTATATCCTACCTACGAGTAGAACTAAGGTGTTCTTAAGCTCACCAAGTATTCTTTGTGAGCTTAACTCAAAAATCTATTGAATTAGCTTTAAACGATATATTTAAATTGTTGAAACCAATCTACTTCACGAGTGATGCATTTACACATCAATTTTTAAAATTTTGGAACTAATTTAGAAGTCAAGTGGTAAAAAAAATGATTTATAAGTTAAATTTAATACGTTAATTTTCATTATTTTTTGAAAATTTGACTTTATACTAAATTAGTTCAAAAAATTATAAATTTAACGTGTAAACACATTACTTGTGAAGTAAATCAATTTCAATGGTTTGGATGTGTCATTTGAAATCAATCCGATAATTTTTTTAGTTAAGCTTACAAAAAGACTTAATGAGCTTAAGAACACCCTAGTTCTACTGCCTACCATATCTCTATTATAAAATTATTAATAATTATGCAGATGATTAGCCTGTAAACCATTCAAAACCAGTACATATAAAGAAGAATATTAAAACTATTAATCAAATCAGTTTAGATAACATATATATCTCACCAATCGCCGCCTTTTTATTTAATTATACAAGAATATGCAATATATTTAATGTTATACACATATTTTTCATGAAAAAAAAAAATTTAATTCTGATAAAAATATGAAGGTCAAATATTGGCCTTCATAATTACAATCTCTATTTTAATATAATTATTTCAACACATTCAAATATTTCTTGACTCTGTCACGAACAATAGTGCTCAAATGGAATTCAGATCCACTAAGATACCTGATCACATCAGGTTAAATCTAAACCATTCGTTATATCTGAACACGAATCTTAAAGTGTCGTCCATGTTTTCTAGTTAAAAAGAATTAGTATAAAATTATTTTTACTATACATCTGACTTTGTATTCTAAACAAAAATAATGAATATCTGACTTTTGAAATAGGACAGCTAAGTTGACAATTAATGAGTTATCTACAAAATTATATATATATATAAAATAACATTAAAAAATTGCCTTGCCTTGCTTAATGTGGCCTGAACCAGTGCAATTTCTGTGTTAATAAATGCATGTAATCTAGAAATTTTAGACAATCTATTCCTTCTTTGCTAAATTTCAGAGCAACAATTATATTAGAAAATTTTCTCTTTGTAATCAACTTACCCTTCTATATTTTTTCTTATTTATGGTAGGAACTTGATTAAGCTTGTATCAAATATGTAAAAGGAAATTATTAAATGCTATTTGAGCATTCAACTCTCAAAAATAGCAGTGTGACAAAAAAAAATAAAAAGGCAATAAGCCAACTTATTCCTTCATTTTCTTTCAAATAGCATTTAATAATTTATTTTACATATTTTATACAAGGTGATAATTAAAATTAGATCACTGAATGTTATTGCCAATCTTGTGTTTGTGTTTATGTATGGTACTTATATAGTTAATACAAAATTTAACCTTGTTATAAAATGAATTAATTCATGTTATAATTTTTTCACATAAAATAAAGGTAACTATGTTAATTGATTTCTCAGTTTCTAACTGACTAGAAATAAAATGTATCCTTCTTGCTAGTATTGTAAAAAAAAATTGAGTAATCAGAGGGACTAATTTGTTAATATGGTGTAAAAATAAAAAATAAAAATTCTGAATTGATATCCTACCGAATCTCTATAATACTTTATAAAAATTTATGTAATACCTTGTAAGAGAAATTTTATTAATAATTACGTAGATGATTAGTCTTTAAACAAACAAAACCACACACTGCATGTAAAGAAGATTGTTAATTAAGATTATTAATCAAATCGGTTTTTATTTTTATTATTTTTTAGAAACAATCAAATCAGTTAGTTACCACTTTTTTAATTAAATCAGTTAATGTCCACTACTTTTTTTTTAATTATACAAAAATATGCAATATTTTTATAATTCGGCTACAATATTAATGTTGACATTTCAGCCTGTATGGCTGTATGTCAAGAGACTTTAAAATTTATTGGATAGGATCCAACTAAAAAATTCAAATTGATATGTATCAAATTAATTTAGTGTCAAGTCAAATGATAAGAAAAACAATAAAAATAAATACATTAAAATTAGTTTAACATCCTTTTTTTTAAATGAATACATCACAAAACACTAAAATTACGACATATGACCAACACAAATATGTGTTGTGACAGAACCATATTATATCGTAACTTATCCGATTACGGTGTGACTTTTGTTTAGATATCATATAATTTAGTACAGATTCTATGTTTTCTACTTTGAAATAATTAGTATAAATAGGTGTTGCTTTTTATCATTTTGTTCTTCTTTTTTCTTACAAGGGTAGATATTTGAATTAATTCTTTTAAAGAGGTCAAAGATATTCCCTTTCCAATGTCTCAATCTGATAATGACACCAATTAAGCATAGATAATTACTTTGCTTTGGAGCTCACAACCTTTTCCTCCTATCCATCCATTTCAGTATTTCACCACTCATTTCTTTATATTTTGCACGGAAGTGAAAGTCACATCATGCCACATATTGCTCTTTGTATACAATTGTGTGGCGGGTCATATCATGAATAAAAAAAAAAATTGGAGGAAAAGTTATCATGAATAACTACTATTGCATGCCTTGTCTTGAATTTGCTATTATTTTTGGAAGAATTTATGCCGATGTTCGTTTTAGAAATTTTGAGAAAAAAAATAGAATGATAGTATTGCATAATAAAATAGACTAAAAGATGTAACAAATATAGAATTAAGTACTAATTAATTCAATGACTATTTGTATTTTAATTTAAAATAAGCCACTGAATTAATGCAATCTATGTAAGATATACTAAATAATTATCCTCAACTAAAATATTTCGTCTTAAAAAAGTATTTTAAAAATACAAAATTCTAATAAATTATTTTTTCTTTCTATATAAATTTACATGACATAGTTTTCCATATGAGTACTGCTTAGTTGATCATCATTAATGTAGATAATATTTTATTTATATTTTTAATCATTTTATATGATGAGCTTGACAAAAATCCAATGACCCGTTACACCAGAATAGCTACACAGAAGAGCTGACTCTAGTGCTTGAAAATATTTAAATATAGCATTGGAAAGATCCCAGGCCAAAAGACAAAAGTGCACTCCTTACTCCTTAGACTTAAATTTTATATAATATATAGGTATGATTATGTGTACAAAAAATATTATTTAATTGTAGAAAGCAAGACATTCCCAATCCCACCATTTTATATTGTTTTACTGCACCTCCTCTCCATTTCAGCCCAAGATATTGTTTCCTGTTACCTTAATTTGTCTCTTAGGTCCTGTTCAACTGTACAGTGGGCATAAAAATGAGTATAGGAACAAAAAAAAATTTGAACTAATTTTTACTGTTCACGTGGGGAAAAAAAAATTCACTCTGAATGAATTTTTTTTCCGACGTAAACAGTAAAATCCGGGATGCAGTCGAACATGACCTTATTGTATACCTTTAATTATTTGTAAATATAAAGCAAATTTTTTTAATAAACAATGTTATAAAAGAAAAAAAAAATGAAAGTCTTAACCCCCCCCCATTTTACAAATTTATATCACTAAGGTACCTCATTTTTTGAGTTTGAATCTGACCCATTTGTTATATACCAACATGGATCTTAAATGGTTCATGTACATTTCATACTTGAGCTGAATTGATCTGAATTCTCATTGAACAGTCTGAATTGAAACTCAAACGATGTATTACCTCATAATATACGACTTCCTACGAATAATAATAGATACACACTTCGTTTATTACAATTTTTTCCTCACAAAACAATCAAATATCAAGTACACATAATTATTCAATCATCACATTCCCTATTTATTGGTACCAATCATATGCCAAATGTAATTCCAAATTAAGGGACCCACTTCTTTATTGGAATCTCATTCATGTCAATAAGCACCCGAATAAGCCAACAGAATTTTGATATTTTCATCCACAATCCCTGATCAATAAGACAAATAAAGCAATTGAGTATCACTAGATTTTTCACTGTTTTAGGTTGTTTATGATGAAAACAAACATCATTTCTGTTCCTGTATATACCCAACAAACATCACTTACAAGCTACAACCATAAAAAAAAGGCATTTTTTTTTTTTCATTTTTGTTCAAGGAAAGAACATAATCAATTATATAATCAGATTTTTCTAGTATGAGGGTATTTCAGGAATAAATATTCTTTTGATATAATTTTGTTGTCATGTAAGGTTTTATTTTTAACCCCCCCCCCTGTCCATCCCCCCAAAAAAAATATATAAAAAATTATGATATTTGTAAAAGTGTGATTGCTATTGCACATCTCTTCATTCTTCATCATTTGTTAATTTGAAATTGTATATATAATACATATGCAAAGACTAAGCCACACTTGATTGCCTTTTAAAATGGGTAGCACTATTTTAAGGACTCACTTTCAAATATTGAGCGCAATATAAATTATTTTTACCATTATACCACATTTGCCCCTATCTAATACTTTCCTTATATTTTTTCCTTTGCTCTAAACTTAATCATTCTTGTAACTATTTAATAAGATGAATAGAATAGTTGTTCCATTTGGACTTCTTTTTTGGAAATAAATAAATTGTGAAAACTTCCATAACAAACAAATTGTAACACATCATGTAAGCAAATTGAAAACTAAGTTGAACTAAATCAATAACTGGACCTAAATTAAAGAAAAACCCTACTTAACTAGAACCTGCATAATATGAAATATTTTCAAAAATACATCTATTTGATATATTAAAAAATATCAAGCATTGTTCAAATTAGAAAACTAAATTTGTAGATGTATTTTTTTTAATTTATTTATTTCAAAAAAAGAGGCCTAAATCAGACATCTATTCCATTAGTTTAATAAATTAGTTTACAAGAATGATCAAATTTAGAACAAAGAAAAAAAAAATAAGGAAAGCAATTACTAGCAGTAAATGTGATATCAATATCATGTAAAAAAAAATTCAATGAGCACTTAGAATAGCCCTACTCTTTTAAAATTAGAAACTGGAGAGGATCTAGATAAAAGAACTGGAGACCCAACACGAAAGCAAGCCGCATCGAGTCTACAACAAAATGATGTCACGAATTTTGAGGATACCAAAGTCAATCTCTCATCACAGCCGTCCGATTATCGCCTAGTAATGATCACACCTCAGAATTCACATCACCCTAGTTAACTCAAATTTTGAGTTTAGATCACGACCATACGATCTGAGTAAGCACGAATTTTAAAGCACATCGGACGGGCATGATCTAAAATGAAAATTTGATTTACTTCAGAGAATCCTGACTCCTCTTCACCTGCCTATATATATATAAGCAAGTGGAGCTTCAAAAAAGAATTCCTTAAAAAATTATTCAAACTATTGAGAAAGAGAGAGAGGAGGAGGTGGAGAGATGGCAGAGAAATGGCTGATTGGGTTGGTGGGAGAGGGAAGAGCGACATGGATAGAGAGGTTCTTGAAGGAGAGATGGATGCTGGTAGGTTTAATTTTGGGGCAATTCGTGTCGCTCCTTATCACTTCTACTGGTTTCTCCTCCTCTGATCTTGCACGGAGAGGTTTGCACATTTTCAATCCAATTTAAGTCGCAATTCCTGTTCCAAATGTCGTAATTCAGTTCTATTTTTTTAATAGAGCAGTTTTATCTTCATGCAGCGCACTGACTGTAGAATGATAACAGAGTTGCATAAGGTTGGTACGCTGCATGAAACCAAAACTGCTCTGTTAAAATATCTACCCATGTTGTCTATGAATTTTAATATTCTTTTTCACTATTTTGTTCAATTCTATTAACAGTTCAATTAGAAATTAAAATTTCTGGTTATACAAATTATTAAATTTGAGATTTTCTATTGTTGCTTTTACAATTTTTTGTTGTTGCTTATAGAATTCCAGTAATTCTGAGGTGTCTTAATTATTGTTTTCTTTTTACTAATTTTTCTATTTATTTCTCAGGCATTAATATCCCTACTTCTCAGTCATTCCTCAATTATGTGCTTCTGGCAATTGTTTATGGAATATTTGTTATTAGAAGGAAAAAATGGCTTAAGGTACAAGAATTTGCCCTTTTAATGAATTAATTATTAGTGTTGGTTGGTTATTAATTAATTTTGGGTTATATTTAACTTATTCTAAGGCTTTATTCCATTTCCTTTTCAACTATAAAAAGAACAAAAACTTTTGATTCTATATGTGTTGTATGGTCCAGACAAAGAGACCTTATAATAATAAACCCTGATATTCTTTTATAATTTTTGTAATTAGGCAACTATAGTGTTGTTTGATCTATGTAGTGTACCAATCAAATCATTTGTTTCTCTCTTTATTCGATTTTGCTTCTCTATTTGACCTACTTTTTCTATATTTAGCTTTCAAGTTTCAACCTTTCCAAGTGCAAAGTTTAGCATATTTTATCACAATACAACTATGATTAAAGATTAGTAAACCGTATCTAGCTTTATCGAAAGGAATCAATTCACTTTTTTATTCTGACATGTTGAGAAGCTAATAATAAATAGGGTTTATACTGGTAAACCTACCTGACATGTTTATAAATTAATAACCTTATTCCTTTTTATTTTTATATATGTATATAGATGCCATGGTACTACTATCTACTTCTTGGTATTATTGATGTAGAGGCAAATTATCTCGGTAAGTGCAAACCTTAAAATAAATAATTTGCCATTTTAATTGCTTTTCTTATTACCATAATTGAAATATATTTCTTTTTATTTATTTTTTGTGTGGAAATGTTAGTTGTGAAAGCATATCAATACACATCTCTGACAAGTGTGATGCTTTTGGATTGTTGGGCCATTCCTTGTGTGATGCTTCTCACATGGGTTTTTCTGAGAACACAATATGGCATCAAGAAATTTATCGGTGTGGCCATTTGTGTGGCTGGTGTTGTATTGGATGTCTTCTCCGATGTCCATGCCGAAGATCGTGCAAGTAATAAATATCTTTCTAGTTTCAATTTAATCGCGGTTAATAAATGTTCACAATTTTTTTTTTTTGGATAGACAAGCAGTTTTACTTGGAATATTTTCCTTTAAACAAAATAAAATTTACCCAGCAAAATATTAATTATATCAATAGTTAAACTCTTTTTAATTTTTAATTTTTCTATCTTTTCAACGAAGTTCAGAAGGACCTAATCCTTTGAAAGGCGACATGTTGGTGCTTGCGGGGGCCACTCTTTATGCGTGCAGTAATGTCGGTGAGGTACATTTTTTTTCGTGTGCCAATAGTAATGTCTATGTAAATCTTGCTTACATTATAATATTAGATACAATGCAAAACTGGATACTCCAATTGGAGGATTATCAGAGTTTTTCTACTCGTATTTTTTTTTCAAAATACAGGAGTACTTAGTTAAAAAAAGGCGATATACTAAAGTAATGGCAATTACTCGTATTTTTTTTTTTAAATACAGGAGTACTTGGTTAAAAAAGGGGATAGAACTGAAGTAATGGCAATGCTTGGTGTTTTTGGAGCAATCATCAGTGCTATCCAAATGTATCCTTTTTCAGTTTTTCTATAGTAAATTTGTTTGCTAAAAAGCGTATTATTAGCAGCTATACTTAAATCCTTGGAATAAATTGGAACTTTCTTTTGCATTTTTTCAAATTTAGTTCTAACATGAGGTGTGAAATGTCATAAATTGACCTTTGAATCAGTTAAAATTATCATTTGTATATTATTTTGTTGGGTTTCTTAACATACATTACAGAAGCATCATAGAGCGTGATGCGCTCCGGAGCGTTCAGTGGACTGCTGGTGCTGTATGCACTCTCTCTCTCTCTAGAAATGAAAAAAAAAAATTGTATATGATATTGACGGAGATTTTATTTGGTCTATGATGTTTAATGTGTGATTTTGTTCTTCTAATTTTTAGGCATTTCCATTTTTCGGCTTCTCATTGGCTATGTTCGTATTCTACTCTACAGTTCCATACATACTCAAGGTACACACAAAAATATCAATAGTAGACTAGAAAAATAACTGAAAAGTAACCTATTGAATAAGAAACAGGGTACCAAAACCAATTGGCTATAATTATTCTTTCAAAGTTTATTAAAGCAATTAATCATCTCGATTTCGACTTAATGCTGTAGATTGTTGGTGCAACTGTTCTGAACCTTTCACTTCTGACCTCTGACATGTGGGCCGTTTTGATCAGGATATTTGCTTATAATGAAAAGGTTCCACTCTACTTCCAAATTAGTCCTGTAAAACTTCTTTTTTTCATTTTTGAAAAAGAGTTAGGCTAATTTGTTTCCTTTTGTAATATCTTACTGTACAGGTTGACTATATCTACTTCATAGCTTTTGCTGGTGTAGCAGTGGGCCTTGCTATTTATTCCTGGTATGTGTACTATTTTAACATATTTATATATTAATTTGTCATTGTGTCATATCGCATAAATGCAATTTCTTTTTTCCTTCTCTCATTTTGTTTTGGAGAGGAAAAATTAACAAATTTATTCTTTTGATTCAATGCAGGAGTACTGATAAGGATGAGCGGCGAGCACAAGTGGCTGTGGATAATGATGAAAAATCGATACCAGATGAAGAAGCACAAATTGAATCCTCTGATAATCAAATCTCTCAAAGAGAAACCGATAAGCCTAAATCCGATGATGCGAAGCATTTCCCATCTACCTCGTCAGATTTTTCAAAATAATTACCAATTTATTCAAAGCTGAAGAATGGAAGCAAGTTCATGTTTTCTCAATTTTGGGATGATTCAAAGTTCAATATTTAAAGCATGTTGTATCATTCTCTTCTTCTTTTTTCACTTTTTTTAGGATAGTTTGATATTTGTGATCATGGTTTCAAAGAATTGTAGTTCACATGTAAACTATAGGAAGTGGTACTCAAAAAAAGAAAAAGATAAAGAAAGATTAAATTTTTGTCATTTTGTCATGGTGTTATTTTTTTCATCCATTGTGTAACACTCCTTGTTAATAAATCATCATAATCATTAGAGAAGCAAATTAAATGAGAAGTAATTGGTCAGTTGCATGATCTATCAAGGGATAATTTACTGCTCCTACTATAAGAACTCCATATGTTTCTGTTCAAAAATATTAAAAACAAAGTTTCGTGCCAGAATATGATACGTCTTTAATTGTTCAACTTGAGAATTTTTCCAAAGATTCAGGGCAATTTTTTTTTTTTTTTGATGAAAAGAACTAAAAAAACTGGCTATTATTTATTTAATTTTTTCAGTTCTTTTGAACAATGGTCAGGATGGAGATATTAGTTCATTTTAAAATACAATTTAAGACTCCACACACAGACACTTACTAGAACCAATGTTTAATATTTTGCTCTGAGAATCAATCCAGATAATAAATAAAAATCTCTGGTGCACCCGTTATAATATTTTTTACAACAACAGAAAAAACATACTCGAGTCGCAAAACAAAATTTCAAAGTAACAAAACCAGAAGAAAAAGGTAAAAGGAAAAAGACAAAAGTTAAAACTAAAAAAAAGGTCATCACTCTCTTTGTTGTCAAAGTTATTCTACTGATTTCTTTCCCGAAATTAGTAGAGCTCAATCAGATGCCACATCAACCCCATTCTTTGATAAAAATTCCTTCGCCTCCACTATGTCCTGCATAAACAATCCAAGGTCAAAATAAATCGCAACTCCAAAGTTGTTGTATCAAAACAAGTCAATCTGTACCAGTATCAGTACATAGGGTTGAACCAATGGGTATAACTGGTGATGTCTAAGTTGCTGTTTTTCACCACTAGAGGATACAAATCTAATCTGATTTCATTGACTCATTTAAAATTGCTAGTAATTAAAAAAAAATTAAAACCTGTTGTAGTAGAACAGCCTCCTGAGGGCACGTAGGAAAGAACATCAATCCAATTCCAACCATGAAAAGACCATAACACCCCAATGCAACAACTAGGTATATTGGAAGCTGTTCAATAATAACAGAGATATAAAAATAAAAAAAACTTACTTTGCTCGAGGATCAAAATCAAATTTTAGCAAAATTTGGAATTGAATCTTACCAGCCAAGTATAATTAGGAGGAAGTAAAGAGGTTTGAAGGAGGCCGATCCATACAGCCGAGATTGCAGCAAGTACTGATGTTATTTTAAATATGTGCTTCATCTGGCTTATACGATTGATTGATTGATTGTTGAGAATTTTCACTTCATGAAAATAACAAAAATAAAATGTTAAATATAATATCACAAGGAGCCACTTTATATGAAAAAAAGTTTGTACAATGCAGAGATAGACACAGAAGCATAGTCAAAAGGTGGCACATGTAGCTATTTCGGTAATGTACCAGTATTGATAGGGTTTTTATTTTAACCCAAAATCAAGATCATACACAGAATTTCATTCCAAAAAAGCACAAATCCCATTGTTGAACTTCACAATACCAATTGCTCCTATCACTGTACCAAAAATTAAACCTATGTTGCCAGTACAGCTTAGTGAAGCAATCTGATACAACTCTCTGTATTAGCTGATAAATTGAGGGCTTAGGTGAAATTAAGGGATATTAAGAACTACTATGCAAATTTCGTAGTACTGATTGCTCATTTCTCTTCTTAGAAGGTGATATAGGTCACTGCACTTGCAAGTAAGGTAGGTCAGGTAACTATAATCAATGGTAATTCTAAATCTAAAGCTATTGGGGAAATCTTGAAAAATCTAGGCTTTATCCCTCTACGATAGATGAAAATCAAGTGTTCTAAGAAACTAGGGTTTCCAAATCAGGTGTAAGATTGAGGTGCTCTTAGTGAGAGCAAGGCCAAGTATGTGAGAGAGAGAGAGACTTACAGAGAAGGAGAGGCACTGGCGAGACGCACAGAGAAGGAGAGAATGTCAGTAGCTGAGGCGAGGCTGAAATAGGCGCGTTTGAAAGCGGCTGAGCGGAGGGGGACAGAGAGAGATCGGCGCTGATCAGGCGGAGGGGAAGAGCACTCGCAATCGGAGAAGGAAGGAGGAAAGGGAAAATCAGCAACTGATCAAGCGCGAATCATGAAGCAACAGCAAATTTATATTCTAACGGAGCGTTTTGTGTTCATTTTTCCGTTCCGTCTGATCGAATCAGCGATTGATAAAAGCGCGAATTTACAAGCACATTGAAGGGTTCATTATTAATGCTACTAATTATAAGGAACGCGTATCCTTATTCCTCGGCATTAACTCAGAAACAATCTTTTGAGTTTATAAATCTCAACTGTTTGATCTTAAACGGAGCTAATCCGGCTGCTGCCTATGACATAGGAGACTTTTCAATATTAGTGCGGATCTAGTTTGCACGAATCATGAAACAAATCAGACGGTTGAGATTTCTTAACTCAAAAGATTGCAGAGGATACGCGTTCAATTATAATACTTGTAAGGTATCAGATAGGACATATTTTTTGGCTCGTCCAGCTTGAAAATAAAATAAAATCATAAATAGAATTGATTTCAAGAATTGGACTCTGCTGCTTTTCTGTGTAGAAAAGCAAGAATCTGTTTTTCTAATCTCAACCATTCAAATTTGTTAAGATTTGTGTATGGAAAAGTTTTTCATTGAGATACGCGAATTAAAAATTTTGAATGGTTGAGATTGGAAAAGCAAGATCAAATTATAATACTTGTAAGGTATCAGATAGGACATATTTTTTGGCTCGTCCAGCTTGAAAATAAAATAAAATCATAAATAGGATTGATTTCAAGAATTGGACTCTGCTGCTTTTCTGTGTAGAAAAGCAAGAATCTGTTTTTCTAATCTCAACCATTCAAATTTGTTAAGATTTGTGTATGGAAAAGTTTTTCATTAAGATACGCGAATTAAAAATTTTGAATAGTTGAGATTGGAAAAGCAGGATCTTGCTTTTTTCTCATAAAAGCAGCAGAGTCGGATCCTGATTTCAATGGTGAAATATATATCATATATTAACACACGATTTGAAATGAAATTCTAATTCGCTTTTCTTTCTTTTATAAATGGGATGCAAAAATTTGACCTTGCTTTGCAAAAAGAAAAAATTTTGTATGATGTGTTCGGAAGCAAAAACAGGGGGGCCTAACAGTAATCAGCTTTGATGCTAACGGATTTAACAAATCATTTTAGTAATCACATATGATACAAAAGAACAAAAAAACAACTTTGGACAAGAATGTTATAATGAATTGCGTAGTAGTTGATCATGTTAAATTGTTAATTATCTGACGAGTTTTTGAACTAGCAATTAATGGGAAAATGATATAATATCCCGAAGAATAAAAATTCTAAGTACGTTGAATTGAAATATTTGATTTAAAGTAATTGATTTAAGAAATTTTTTATTTATGTTTTATTGTTTTAAAGTAATTGATTTAAGTAATATTGTTTTAAAATAATTCGTAATTTTGATTTATATTTTATTTGTTTCAAAACAAAAAAAAAAACAAAAAAGAAAAAAGGAAAAAAAAAAAAAGTCTGGGTTTGACCCGGACCGGTACCCGTCTGAACCAACCTGTGGATCCGGACCGTCTGTTCCGCGGTCCCGTGCTACCTGGGGGTTAAGTTAGGTAAGGGTGGGATTTTTGAAATTAAACCCGTGCTATCCGGACCGTTCAACCTAGGGACCCGGACCGCCCGTCCCGCGGACCTGTGCTACCTAAGGGTTGAGCCAGGTAAGGATGTAATTTTTGAAATTAAACCCGTGCTACTGGGACTGTTCAACCTACGGACCCGAGCAACCCGTGCTCATTCCAACCTCCCATTTGCACTGGTTTGATGCGTGCCCGTCCGGTCCGGCCTATTTTCAACACACTAATCCAATGAAACCTACCCAACATGTTTGACATATCTCACATAGCTCATGAGGAAGGCTCTCTTATTATGGGGTCCGGATCCTCTAATGTAACTCAATTTTTGAGTTTTGGATCGAGACCGTCTTAGAATCCGACGTTTCATCTCGAGATGTGTGCTTCATCTCGAATCCAGCACTCTATTTGACGTGCTCATCTCAAATGGAACAGTCCCGATTTAAAACCCAAAAATTGAGTTACACTGCTAGTTCTCGATTCCTTATTCTGCAGGAGCGCAGTTTAGGATCGATAATAAATTTAAATTTAATGGATGTCGGAGTTGGATGCGTTTTAATATTGAAACGGAACTGCACAAAACTTATGGCAATCTCTTGTCGCTTATGCCCTGAAACCAACTGCTGCTCGCTTATTCAAATCACGAAACGACGACAGGGTTGATGACAACGATGTAATAAGGCTCTGATCGGAATGATTTTATAACAAAATTTCAATTTATTTCAATAAAATAGAGTAGAAAAAAGATGATTTAAAATTGAATTTTGGTAGATGAAATGATTTCAAGATAGATTTAAAACAGTCATAATATTCAACTTATTTACAATGATTGCCATTCAAATTTTTCCCTTCCTGTTTCCATTCGCATATTTTCTCCTCTCTCTTCCCTCTCACAACTGTTGTTCCTCTCTCATCGTCCAGTCCAGATTTTTCTCCTCATCTATACTCCTAAACTTTGAATAAGAGCCAACTAAAACTAACTTTGAAAAAAAATTAGAACACAATTAATATTTGGAGAGGACTGTACAATAAGAAGGCACCATATCCGGACCTAGCAGCAGTCAGTATCGGAGAAGAAAAGGACAAAAGAGACTTTTCACACTAGCGAATTGAATTCTCACCAAATACCATCCTTCTCACGTGATTTATCTGAAGGATTTGGCGCTCCTAAAATCCCGTCAAATCGTTTCTATTCTCATTTATATCCCTATTCCGATCAGCTTCTTGAAAACGAATTCTAATTCCATTTCTCGTTTGAGCACGAAACCTCTCATTCCGATCAGGGGTAAATCTACGGTGGATTTGTGCATCGAACCCACAAAACCAAATCCACTAAGCCCTAAATCCCCGCCTCCTCCGCCTCCCATTCAGTCGCCAGGCTCAGCAGAGGTGGTGTCTCTTCTCCAAGGCTGCGCAATCAATCCTCTTCTCCGTCACCCCGTCTGCCCGTTGCTCTCCTCACTCTCACCAAGGTACAATTTTCAAAGTATGGGAACGAAGGCTGTACACATCTCTTGTACATTGTACATATTTTGTTGTTTTTATATTTGGGCAAAAAATAAGACACACATATTGCTTATTTTTTTAAATTTGGATGGAAAGCATATAGATACAAAGCTAGGATGGTACTCACAAAGCACAATTTAATTCTCTCCAACTCTTTCCCTGTTAGCATAATTCAAACATCAAGTCAGATTATATGCCTTTTCTTCTTTTCCTACCACATCAGGCTTCTCTAAAATATTTTTTTATTTAATTTAATTATTTGTTGTAATTTTTATTTTATTTTGTCTGCCCCAGGTGCTATTCATTTATGTTAGGTGGTTTGTGGTAAAAATTGGCAATGGATTCAAGCAGAGCATTTGTCAAGGATGTTAAGCGCGTCATTGTCAAAGTTAGTTTCTTCTTTCTTTCTATTTGTTTAGGGTTTAAGGTACTGGTAAACTGGTAACTGGTAAGAAAGAAGGGTCTGGTACAGTACAGGTCACCTTGTCCCGACTGCCTGGTTGGTGTTGTTTATTTTTTTTTCCTCATTTTTTCTTCTCATTTTTGTTTTTTCATTTGAAGTGGTGTCACGAGTGCATTTTCTTTTAAAATTTCTTTTTGTTTATATAGGAGTGACTTGAATTCGTCATACTTCCTCTATTAGAAAAAACCAGATTCCATTGTTTCTTGTATATCAATTGAAACTAAGTGAATGCATGCATGCGGAAATAAGTTTTTTTTTTTTCTGGTTTTTCGTGCTTCTCTCCGCAGAGGAGTGAATTTTTTTAAAAGGTTCAGTGAGTTAAATTAATCAATTTGTTTGTTTTGTTGGCAATTTAACAGATTGGAACGGCAGTTGTGACAAGATCAGATGGGAGATTGGCAGTTGGTCGATTGGGTGCTTTATTTGAGCAGGTAATACTGAAGTGGTCAAGAATTACTCTCACGCTGTTTACCTCTGCACTGAACTTTTTACAACTATATATCATTTAATTTCATAAAATGCAGCTTCAAGAACTGAACACTCAAGGGTATGAGGTTATTTTGGTGAGTTCAGGTGCTGTTGGTGTGGGCCGCCAACGCCTGCGTTATAGAAAACTTCTCAACAGCAGGTGTCTTTTTTCTCAATTAACCCTCCGATTGTTTCCAATTTGTATTTTATTTTCTCTTTTAGTGTGACAATATTAGACCATATTAGTACCGAAAACTTAATAACTGTCCAAAGGATCCACATTTTCATTTTCAAAGTCTAAACAGTTGATCCGAACTGCTCAACATGATCTCCATATGAAAATGTTCTTGGAGACCAGATTTTACATTATTTTAGAATTTTTTACTTTTTGAAAAAATAGGTCGCAAATTACTACTCTCGGATGGTTCAAAATCTTTTGATTGGGTGATTTTTTTACCTATGTAAATAAATGGTAAAAAATTTTTATAAAAAAAAAGTAAAATTTGGTGTCCAAGTACATTTTATATGTAGATAATATTGAACGGTTCAGATCGATTGTTTGGTCTCCATATTGATCCATAGCACGGACCGTCCCACACTTTGCAAAGTACCATAGCCTCACTCTGGTAATCTTTCTTTGATTTACTTTCTCTTCCCGTTCAGTTTTTCTGATCTCCAAAAACCACAAGTTGAGCTTGATGGGAAGGCATGTGCAGCAGTTGGGCAGAGTGGCCTAATGGCTCTTTATGATGCCTTGTTTAGTCAGGTGAGTTTTTCTTTCTCTAATCACTTTTTACTGAGGTTTTAGATTTCTATCTTATTAATTTTTATTTTTTGTTCATACTGGTTTTAGTAACATACAAATTGATTTCAGCTTGATGTGGCGTCATCCCAACTTCTTGTGACTGATAAAGATTTCAAGGATCCTGAATTTCGAAATCAACTCAGCCATACTGTGAATTCCCTACTGTCACTTAAAGTGGTACCAATATTCAATGAGAATGATGCTGTTAGTACCAGAAAGGCTCCTTATGAGGTCTTATATATACGCTTCTATTCTCAATCACTATTCACTTTAGACTCAATCACTTATTTATTTTGAACCAACGATACTGTTACTAAGTTGTACTTCAGAGAATTAACTATGTATTATTTTCTGTTCTCAGGATTCTTCTGGAATCTTCTGGGACAATGACAGTTTAGCGGCACTATTGGCTTTGGAATTAAAAGCGGATCTCCTTGTATTATTGAGTGATGTCGAGGGGCTTTACAACGGTCCACCTAGTGATAGTAAATCAGAGCTCATTGACACGTACATAAAAGAAAAGCACGATGAGACGATCACGTTTGGAGACAAATCTAGGGTTGGCCGAGGAGGCATGCAAGCCAAAGTCAAGGCTGCTGCCTGTGCAGCTACCCAAATTCCTGTTGTAATAACTAGGTATGTATATAAAATGCCTTCTGTCTGTTCTATTTGTACTACATCTGTATTTATAGACTGTGGCAGATAAAATTTTCAGAATTAGATACTGATAACTTGACAGTCAGATCCATTACTGGATTAGTTTTGTATCAGTAGAGTCACGTATGGCCAGTAAATAACATGAAATTTGATATTTTCTGTATGACACTGTAGTTCAATCTGTTGTTAAATATAATTTAGTCAAGTGGTATTAAATAAGACTTTTGGAGGCTGATATGGTATTATTTGTTGAAGTGGTTTTACAAGAGATAGTATTTTGAAAGTGCTACAAGGGAAAAAGGTTGGAACTCTCTTCCCCACAATAAGCATGCTGAAAGAGATTGTGGGGTCCACTAAAGAGATTAGCCCCCGCGACATGGCGGTTTCAGCAAGAGATTGTTCCCGCCGCCTCCAGGTAAAATCTTAACCAATTATGTACACTATATTCACCCACAACAAGTGTGTGTGTGTGTGTGTATTATCAGCTGAAAAAATGCAGCATGTATGGTACATTTCTGTTGCAATATAATTGTTTGAGATTTTTAATTTATTTGAAATCTCAAACAATTTTAAGTACATGGAGAATCAGTAATAATATTAAGATAGTTGTCTGTCCATCATTATTAAATATTTTCTTACAAAACCATATGCGTTAAATCTTTTTCTTATTTTTGTTGGATGAGACCTGAATCTCTATTTGCACTTTGTTTATAAATAGAGTATATCATCAGAGGAGAGAAAGAAGATACTTCTTGATGTAGCGGATGCATTAGAAGCAAATGAAGCTAAAATCAGAGTAGAAAATGAGGTTGATGTGGCGGTTGCGCAGCAAGCTGGGTATGAGAAGGCTTTAGTCTCTAGGTTGACTCTCAAGCCTGGAAAGGTAATCTCGTAAATTATTCCATGTTTGTCATTACATGTTTCAAAAAAATCAATATAATTTGAGATGGCCTATTGTGCTTTGCAAATTAAAGCCTTTGTTTTAATTTGCGTCTATACTTTACAATTTCAAAGTCCAAGCAGTCAATCCGAACCGTCCAACATGATCTCCATATGAAAATGTGCTTGGAGACTAAATTTTACATTTTTTGAAACTTTTTTACTATTTTTTTTTATAGGTACAAAACTACCGGTTTCTTATGGTCTAGAATTTTTTTGAAAAACAACGCCTTTTCTACCTATCTAAAATAGTAGAAAAATAAAACAAAAATGTAAAATTTGGTCTCCAAGCACATTTTAATATGGAGATCATGTTGAACAGTTTAGATCGACTATTTGGACTTCAAACGGCCTCTTAATTTGCAAAGCACCATAGCCCATCTATATAAACTTGACCCACAGGTTTTGTTGTATGCTCCTTTGAAGAGATTGTATAGATATGTGTATTTAGTGCTCATACTCTGATTGGACCTAGCCTGATTATGTGACACTAAATTTTGTTTGTTTCTGTGTGTTTTGCAATATTCTGTTCAGATATCTAGCCTAGCAAAATCGATCCGGGTACTTGCTAACATGGATGATCCAATAGGCCAAATACTCAAGAGAACAGAGGTTAGTTCTTACATTTCAAGTGTTGATGGAATACTCAGTATTAAACAATCTGAGTTTCGTTTTTGTTTGCTATACTACAAGACAATTACCGCATGCTATTTGATTGGTGCTTTCCTTCTTACATGTCTTTATTTGACTGCAATGTAAGAAACAGGAACAAAAAGAAATAAGTATGATTGTTGAGCGAGGCTATGGAACTATGCATAGCACAGATTAGTTCGTACTATGGATCAATATCTATATTTTCAAAGTCCAATAGTCAATCCGAACCATTAAAAATAATAATCTCTATATGAAAATGTACTTGGAGATCAAATTTTATATTTTTTTACAATATTTTTTTATAGGTAGAAAAATCACTACTTTTGAATGGACTAGAATCTTAGAACAAGTGATTTTCGACCTATATTAAAAAAGGGAATGGCTACAGTGCTATGGATAGCATAGAGGACTCCGTGCAACGGCTCAAAATTTGAGTTTTTAAAATCCTAACGGTCGATCCGAACCGTTAGATGTGTTCTCCATATTGAAATGTGCTTGGAGACCAAATTTTACATTTTCTGGAATTTGTTTACTATTTATTAAGCCACTTTGAAAATCTGAAAAAACGGGTGAACAGTAAAAATTTCTGGACCATCGGAATAGCGATTTTCAAAGTGGCTTAATAAATAGTAAAAAAAATTCCAAAAAATGTAAAATTTGGTCTCCAAGCACATTTCAATATGGAGAACACATCTAACGGTTCGGATCGACCGTTAGGATTTTAAAAACTCAAATTTTGAGCCGTTGCACGGAGTCCTCTATGCTATCCATAGCACCGTAGCCATTCCCATTAAAAAATAATAAATAAATTTTAATAATGTCAAATCTGGTCTACAAGTACATTTTCATATGGAGATCATGTTGGATGGTTAATAGATTGTTGGGACTTTGAAAATTGAGATATTCATCCATAGTACGGACCAATATGCGCTATGCATAGTACCATAGCCTCACTCATGACTGTTTGTGATTCATAAATAGCACCTGTCTACATTATTAACACTGTTGTTTCTTTAATAAAATGATGAGTGCACAAATTGCTTTAATATTTTCCAGGTTGCTGATGAGTTGGTTCTTGAGAAGACATCAAGCCCTTTGGGGGTTCTTCTCATAGTGTTTGAGTCCCGTCCCGATGCCTTAGTGCAGGTATAATATCATGACTTTAAATTGTTTCAAAAATTGAAACAACTGAGTTTTAATTAAACATGTTAACTACATCTTGCTTGCTTAAGTGTAGCTTAGTGATTTATATATATTTTTTATTTTTCCTGGAACCACAGATTGCATCTTTGGCAATTCGAAGTGGTAATGGGTTACTTCTGAAAGGAGGTAAGGAGGCAATGAGATCCAATGCAATTTTGCACAAGGTGATGTAATTTAATTTTACCAGCTGTCAATGGAAAAGCAAAATAAAACACCTAATGTAAAAAAGACGATAAAATAGGTTATTACTGGAGCAATTCCGGCCTCAGTTGGGGAAGGACTCATTGGTCTCGTCACATCAAGAGATGAAATTGCAGATTTGCTGAAGGTGAGCAAGTGTACTTATAAATTTCATTAAATAATTTTGTCGAAAAGGAGTAACAAACTAAAAGGGGTAGGGTTAAAATGGGGTAAAGATTTTAACAGAGCAGTTTTTACTTTATGCAGTGCACAGACAATAGAATCATAACAGCACTGCATGAAGCCATACCTGCTCTGTTAAAATCTTTACCCTTAAAATGCCCTACTGCTTAATTTCCTCTAAAAGGAGTAACAAACAAACTCTGAGTAGGGTTTAAATGCCCCATTATTTTCATACCTCACATCATTATATCTATTTCTAAAGTCCAAACAGTTGATCTAAACAAATAGTAAACAATTTCCAAAATATATAAAATTTGGTTTCCAAGCACATTTTAATATGGAGATCATGTTGAGCGGTTCAGATCGGCTGTTTGGACTTTATAAACGGTGATAAAATTGAGAGGATCCAAACTAAAACACCTTAATTTGTCTAGTAAAAAGGAGTTGGAAACTAGAACGTGTCTATAATGTTTATTTTGCAGCTTGATGATGTGATTGATCTTGTAATCCCAAGAGGAAGCAATAAGCTCGTGTCTCAAATCAAGGCATCGACAAAAATTCCTGTTTTAGGACATGCCGGTAAGACTTTGAAGCTAAATTTTACTTTATGGATTACTTTATTAAAAATCATGTCTTCATTTCAGGGATCTCATAACATACTTGAATGGATTGATTGCTATTTTTTTAAAACACTTGATATATGAGATTCATTGACTAAATATACCAGTGTTACAGGTCCTGTTAGAGAATAGTTATTTGCTTGCTTTATTTTTTTTATTTACGGCTATTGCTTGTAATGTACACCTAGTTTGTAAACGTTTCTTTAATTAATACAAATTGCTAGCTCGCATTTCGTCTCCTAACCTAAAAAAAATACAGAGAGATTCATTGACTAAAGAGAACTAAAATTCTTGACTCTTTTTCTCCAGACGGTGTATGTCATGTGTACATTGACAAATCAGCTGACATGAGCATGGCAAAGAAGATTGTATTAGATGCAAAAATTGACTATCCAGCAGCATGCAATGCTATGGTGATTCTATTTTCTTTTACCTCATTTACTCAAATATTTGCTGCAGTATTTTTTTCCTTTCTATATATATATTTTTTAAATTACTTGATTTTTCAGGAAACTTTGCTAGTGCATAAGAGCCTGTTAAAATCTGCCAACATAAAGGACATTATTTTTGAGCTGGAAACAAAAGGTTTTTGATCTTTACTTAAAATTTATACTATAGTACGAGTGATGCTGTACTACGCATCAATATTTCCATTTCAAAGTCCAAATAGTCAATCTGAACCATTCAACATGATTTTCATATGAAAAATACTTCCAGACTAAATTTTACATTTTCTTAGAATTTGTTTACTATTTCTTTAGATAGGTAGAATATTGTTACTTTTGAATGTTCTAGAATATTTAGATCAAGTGATTTTCTACCTATCTTAAAAAATAGTTAAGGAATTCTAAAAAATGTAAAATTTGATCGACATGTACATTTCATATAGAAATCATGTTGAACGGTTCAGATCGATTTTTTGGACTTTGAAAATGGAGATATTGATCCATAGTACGGACCAATATGCGCTATCTATATTACCGTAGCCTCACTCTTCTAGTACATATCATATCCGGAAGATTGACATTTGGACATCGTGTGACAGGAGTGGCAATTTTTGGGGGACCCACTGCCAGCAAAGAATTAAGCCTTCCAAAGGCGGAGTCGTTTCATCATGAGTATAGTTCACTGGCATGCACCGTTGAATTTGTTGATGATGTTCATGCTGCCATTGATCATATTCACCGCTATGGGAGGTATAATACCACTAGTTTCTTAGAACTATGAAAATGTTTTGTTCATTTTATTTTTTTCATGAATTTTAATTGTATTTAACAATATTAGTGGACATACGGATTGTATAGTCACTTCAGATGATGAGGTTGCTGATATCTTCCTCAAACAAGTTGACAGGTATTATTTTATTGTGCATCAATTGCTAGTGAGGCTATGGTACTATGCAAAGTTTAAATTGTCGATCTGAATCGTTCAACAATAATTCCATATGAAAATGTACTTGCAGAGTAAGTTTTACGTTTTTTTAGAATTTTTTTTACTATTTTTTTAGATAGGTAGAAAATCTCTATTTTTGATGGGTGTAGAATCTTCAGATCAAGTGATTTTCTCTCTATCTAAAAAAAATAGTATTTTTTTTTAAATGTAAATTTTCTGTCTATCATGTTGAACGGTTCAGATTGACTGTTTGGACTTTGAAAATGGAGATATTGATCCATAGTACGGGCTAATATGCGCTATGCATAGTACCATATAGCCTCAATCTTCAATTGTGGCTTTTTTATGGTAGAAATTTGGATACTTAACACACACTCTCTCTCTCTACCTCTCTCTTCTTAGCGCTGCTGTCTTCCATAATGCAAGCACAAGATTCTCTGACGGAGCTCGGTTTGGACTAGGTGCAGAGGTGCTGATTAAAAACATTTCTTCTAGATATCCTTTTAATTCTTTATTTGGGAGTTACTTAATTTTTCATTTTGTTATTGGTTTTGCTGATTTCTTGGTTGTGCAGGTCGGAATAAGTACAGGTAGGATTCATGCACGGGGCCCGGTTGGTGTTGAGGGGCTTTTAACAACTAGATGGTAATATTATTTCCTATTTAACATTGCTTTATGAATCCATTTCTTTCTGCATTTATGTTCTGTTTTGATTTTTTTTTTGCATGTAATTCTTCAAAATTGTTTACTATTCTCAAAGTTTGTAAACTCAAGTTGATACTAGATTGTAGGCAAGGGTAGTTGTAAACAAACAGCATAAAATAAAGGGGGAACTCATGCTTAAATATTTTTATTTTTCTTAATAAAGGGTAAAATGGGTATTTTTTCAATTGAAAATGAGTTTAAATAGAAAAGACAATAAAATGAGTAAATTTATGAGTTTTTGAAATTTAGAAGGTAAATATGATATTATGGACTTCCGAGGAGAAAATACGTAATTTTGAAGTTTTGTAGGGGTATACATGAAATTCCCCCTGAAAAAAAATAAAGAACTCTAAAAATTAAGTTTACTGATTAGCAATAATGTGTCTTGTTATTACTGCCTAGCTTTCAAAAATTCAAGTTCTGGTAAAAAAAGTTCTTAATAAAGGGTAAAATGGGTAATTTTTAAATCTTAAATGACTTTATTTAGAAAATTCAATAAAATGGGTAAAATTGTGAGTATTTTTAAATTTAGAAGGCTAAATATGATATTATGAATTTAGAGGGGGAAATACATAATTTTGAAGTTTTCGAGGAATATACATGAAATTCCCCCGAACAAAAAAGAACTCTAAAAACTAAGTTTACTGATTGGGCAATAAACTGTCTTGTTATGAAATCTTAAGTTCTGGTAAAATTTGTGTAGGATTTTGAAAGGAAACGGGCAAGTAGTGAATGGTGACGAAGGCATTGTGTACACCCACAACAATCTTCCTTTATAATGCCATTTGGTACGTGGTACGTGGTACGTTTCAAGTCTTATCACTCTTTTTCATTTGCATTATATGATTAACAGACTTTAGAAATAACGATCGTGATTTTCTTTGAAGGTGATCGATCTGTTGCCTTTTGAAGACTTATCACTGTTTTATATATTAGGCACTAGTTTCAGGTTGTGACAAAATTGCATATGTTCTTTCTATTATGTACCAGTGTTGTAGAATGTAATGAGGCTATTGTTTAACTTATTATGTAATAGTAATTATAATAATAATAGCAATAATAATGAGATATTTACTGCTAAATTGCGATATCTTATGAGTAAACAACAAAAGCAGAGACTTATTGTGGTTAATTTCATCTCTACCAAATCATTCTTCATAGTTATTTATGAGGCTTTGAGTAATTATGCTTAGTAAATCTATTGGTACAAAATTACTAATAAGAAGATCAAATCAGATAGGATTGTAGAGCTTATGTGGCGCTTGGACTTGTCATATACTGTATGTATGAAGGTATATACCGTGTTAGATTGTAAATTTTTTGATATATCTAATTCCTAATTTTATGAAAATTAAAAGGAACTTTCTTCTTTTCGAAAGATTAATAATAATTGTCTAAAAATCTAAATTTATAATCCTTGTCGAAAGATTAATAAAGCAACCTTTTGTAATAATCCTTGTCATCAGGACACAATTGTACCAGTTTCTGTACAGAGTGTCGATAGTTTTCAACCTGAAATTGATTGAGATTTGTCAAAAATTAGGTGTACAAAATACACAGATGATAGATGAACAAAAATAAAAAGAAAATCTGGTATATTATTTGAAGCTTCTTCAATTGAGATTTTGACTACCAATGAATTATAGGAATTCTTACCCAATCAATGCTATAGTTTATATTTATTTATTGTTGAATATTGAAACATTAAGGGAGAGACAAGACAAGAGTACAATTCCCTTCCAACTTTTCATCAAAAGAAAAAACAAAGCCCAAACAGACCACAACAGGAAACTCCTCTCAAGAGATAGAGATGCTAGTAAGACTAGGAGCACTTTTACACAGCAATACTAAACAAGAAAGCATGGAAATGCATGGAGACAAGAGAGAGAAAGAGAAGGGAGAAAAGAAGAAAATTAATTCGTGTGCAGGATTTTAATTCAATGTCAGAGAACCAAGCAGAGAGACATAGACAGAGTTCTCTTAAAAATATATATATAGAGAAAGAGTGACCTAGCTAGGGATTTCAGAACTGCATATCGTAATAGAGTAGAGAGAGAGAGAGAGAAATCAGAACAGTATATTTGATTAATTGCATTTCATTATTTTCCATTTTTACAATACAATGCAGTATTAGCTTATATAGACAACTAATCAGCATAGTAACAGAATTGGTTACAGAAAACAGTTGAGAGGAACTGAATCTGGGTGTTGGTATGATTGACAAAGTCACGGGTCTTACGGTGCTCTTCTGAGGGACAGTTTCTTCTCCACCTAAAAGAAGCACACTTGATCCTTAAACATCCTCAGGGAAAAATATGTAATTTCATATCCAAGTAAAAATACAAGAGACAAACACGAGCATCTAGTTAAGTTTTTGCAATGGACCATATCCTTCTTTTTCCGTCATTTTTATTCATGCCCAAAATTTCCTGAATTCCGCCAACTCTGCCCACGAAACTCAAATTTTGTCAAAAATGCCCAAACTGGCCATTAGATAGCCGGTCCCTAGTTTTTATTAGAAACCGACTACTAGACCACTGGTTCCTAATAAAAATTAGGGACCGGCTATCTAATAACCGGTTTTCACGTTGTATTCAGGCAGACCTTATATCTCGAGGAAGAGAGGAGAGAAAAGAGAAAAGAGGAAGAGAAGAGAAAGAGAAAAGAGGAAGAGAAGAGAAGAGAAGAGACGACGTGAGGAAGCGAAGCTATAGTGGTCTACAGTATTTTTAAACAGTACGTACAGTATTTTTCTACATTATTTTGCTACAGTGATCTACATTATTTTTGTACAGTGCTTGCTACATTTGTCTACAGTAAATTTTGTACAGTAATGACCTACAATGTTTTATTTTTATTATTATTATTTATTAGTGAATTATGAATAAAAAATGAATTACTTGATAGATGTTTGCCATTTACCATAATGTAGTTTG